>JAVXUL010090984.1:0-22553 GCA_035590515.1 Trichilia minutiflora | reverse complement strand
AGTAAACCATCAAACTAAATTATTTAAATAAATATTAAATATATTTATTATTATTATATCGTAATATTATTATTATATAATAAAATAATATTAATTATGTTATTAATATTTTATAATCAAATAATAAGTTTATCATTTTAAAATTAAGTTAGAAAGCAAACTAAAATTTAAAATTTTATTTTTAACTCAATTTAAATTAATAAATTATTTTAATTTAAATTTAAAATTTAAATTACGAATTTAAATCGATTTAAATTGTATAATACAATTTGAATTAATTATGATTTATGATATATTATTAGATTGATTTGAATGGTATAAAATTCAAACTATAATATTTGAACCGGTTTAAAATTTTATCTCAAATCGCAAATGTCCACCATAATATGTTACTTGTCACGAGGATGAAGTTGTCCAAAAAATACACATTCTGAATTTTTTACCAAATTTTTAATTTCTTTGGTCACTTTATTGTGTTCTCTTATAATATTATTAACAAAAAATTTTAATTACGCCATTTTTCTACTGCAGACGATCTTCTAACATGTACCGACATTTGGGGTAATTTAGTCATTCAAGTTTTCTTCCTGGGCCCGCTGCGATTTGAAAAATTATGAATGTATAAAATGCTGACCGAGTGGGGGAACTAACAGCTTCACATCTCAACACTTACAGAATCAAAGAAAATAAAAAATCAGCTGATTCTTTGAAGCAAAGTTACAGAATTTTAAAAATTAGGAATTGGTTTTAGGGTTTTGCTTTGTGTTGAATAATGGCGAAATTGAAGCACTTTCGCTTACACACCAAGAAATGGTCCACATTAACCCTCGTTTTATCAATGCTCTTCATGCTAACAATTGTTTTATTGATGCTTCTAGCCATGGGAATTTTCTCTCTTCCGATCGGTGACAATGATTATCCGCCAAATGATCTTAGCGCCTACAGGCGCCATGCAATTGAGAAGTATGTATCGAACTCTTTCTTCTTCTTTTTTTGAAACTAATATTTATTAATTAAGGTAAATAAAACATTGTCACGTGCATTACGAAATCAGGCTTAATTATTCCGGGAAAGTGATAGAAAATTGTTGTAATTTGTTTTGGAAATTACTAATGGAAGATGATGAATTGGAGGTGGGAATTTTGTTTATTTGTTTGTTTACTTAGTTCACACAAGTGTTGTTGTGCGGCAGAATGACAGGGCAGACAGGGGAGCAATGGACTGAAATTGTTTCTTGGGGGCCCAGAGCTTCCATTTATCATAATTTTCTGTTTAGTTATTGTTTCTATTTTTAGGTCAGATGCTTCTACATCATAAAAGTGTTGCTGTTATGTGTATTTAATTAAACCAGAAACATAGGCAATATATAAAGTTATTTCTGTTATACGTTGTGCTCCTTCTTAAAATTATTGCTCAGTCATATATGTGTGTAACCAGTTTAATCCCAGTAAACCCATTGTTTAATTCATTTTCTGTTGGCATATTCATACTTATGTGTGGAATAGACAAACTTTGTTTTCATATTAAAATTGTCTGGAACATATTGATTTGTACAGTCCAAGGCAGAATGTGAATACCTGAGAAATCTTGCTATACCTCATATGGTAAAGTCAACTGTTGTTGATAGCAAAACCGGTCAGAGTAAAGATAGCAGGTTTACATTCCTAGCTACCATCTTCATTTTATTTGACAATTTGAACCATGATTTGTTAAATTGTATTAAGGAACTTGATATCTCTTTTTTCTAGGGTGCGCACAAGCTCAGGTATGTTTTTGAGAAGAGAACAAGATAAAATTATTGGAGGAATTGAGAAAAGGATAGCAGATTTCACCTTTATTCCTGTAGGTGAGGATATGATGTCTTAAAAGTTCCAGCCAAAATTCTACTTTTCAGTTGCAAAATGAAATTTTCATCTAGAGGTTTTGTAATAGGAGTTAAAACATAGACGTAAGATTTCTTTATAAGAAGTCTTGATTAGCTTATTTTTGTGATATTGAAGGCAAATATCTTTCAAAAGGCAAAATGTTGTTGTTTTTTTGGCTCAGTCTCTCTAAAGTATACTATCTTGTTTACTCCTTTATGAATACGAATTTCAAGACCTGCTAGCATGGGTTATTTTAAACTTTTTTGCCTCTCACTCTGTTCATGTAGAATTCCCCAGCTTGCCTATGGATATACAAAGGTTTTTTTTTTATTTTTTTATTTTTTTAATTTTGGCTTTCCTTCAACCAGTTAGTTTGTATAATGCCTCATCACTACTCAAATCAAGAAAACCTTTGTATTAATTAGGGGATGGCTATATAAAATCTGGATGCTCATGTAAATGTAGTAATACATTGCTCCTTTATATTTCTAACACAATACCATGTTCAGCTAAAGTGCACACTTGGTTTTCCCCCTATTTATTTGCATGTTGTTGCCTTGTAGTTAAAAAATACAACTTTTTTCTCTCGTTATTCATTGCTGCTGCCTGCCTGTCTATGATTATTTTATCAGTGATGAACCAGAAAATTGTAATATCTGATCTACTCTTATTAGTTGGTTTTCAATTCAAGACATTGGTGTCTATTCAAGCTAACTTTACTATTTACAGACCATGGAGAAGGAATTCAAGTTCTTCATTATGAAGCTGGACAGAAATATGATGCTCATTATGATTACTTCCTTGATGAGTTCAATACTAAGAATGGAGGCCAGCGGATGGCTACTCTTCTTATGTATTTGTAAGAGTCAGTTGCCTCTTAATGTTTCAGAATATTCCAACATCTACAAAGACTTATGTTTGGATACATCTTTCACAGAAAGTTGATGTTTTGTCTTTTCCACTGTTATTTCAGGTCTGATGTTGAAGAAGGGGGTGAGACAGTGTTTCCTGCTGCCAAAGCAAATTTTAGCTCTGTGCAATGGTGGAATGAGTTGTCTGAATGTGGCAAAAAAGGTCTTTCTGTAAAACCAAAAATGGGTGATGCATTGCTATTTTGGAGCATGAGACCTGATGCCACACTAGATCCTTCAAGTTTGCAAGGTTAGAAATTGTGCATTTTTTTTCCTATTTTCTCATATAGCTTTAACGGTAATTCAAAAATGATTCGGCAGTTTGTGTTGCATTTCAGAAGGAATAAATTTGGCTCCTATATGTTTATAGCATGCCTGATATTATTAAGACAATATTGGAAGTTATTTTTCATTTCTAGCAGATGATTTTAGATTTTCACTGCTTTAACACGGTGTTTAATTTATTTTATGGATAGGTGGCTGCCCTGTGATTAGAGGAAACAAATGGTCAGCTACAAAGTGGATGCATCTTCACTAGTACAAAGCCTAAGCTATATCAAGCATGGAGGTAATTCGCAGTACCAAAACTAGCTAAATTTTGTGGAACATGTTTTAAGTTTCCGGCTTATGAATTTAATGTGTTAGGATGGAGCTCGATACATTGTTTTAACACTTACCCATTAAAATTGTCAGCTCATGATTAATTTTCTTTTAGTGCTGAATGACATTTCCTTGACTTCTCTGGTTAAATAAATTCCGAATGTATGCAAGAAATGCATGCTCTTGCGAATTGCTTTTGTCAAAATGGAATTGCTGTAGGAAATATCATCATCTTGTATTTGCTAAAAACGTCCAGCAAGTGATTAGAAAGCAATGACAATTTGTGGCTATCTGAATGTTTAAGAATGCAGAATCTTGCTGACATGCGATTGCAATACGATAGCTTTGGAGGCTTGCTGGAGTTCATACAACTGTTGATTTTCATTGACATATGCCCCTCCTATTTCTTCCTAGCAGGACTACTTTAAAGTTGTTTACATCTTGAATCTTTTCTATTGCAATGGTGGGCCCACTTGCTATTTTAGGTTAAAATTTCTTTGTTCATCCATCATTTGAAAAATAGGATGTGGTTCGGAGGATGTGAGTTTGTACTCGTATCTTATTAACAAATAGAAAGGTTGGTTGCAACCAATGCTTTCAGACATTACAAAGTAACAAAATCAATTCCTGTACTTCCTGTACTCTTAACACAATGCTATTAGACAGTTTGCGGACCAATATAACTATGATTGGATGGGAAATTATAATTATAATACTGGTTACAATAAAATATAAGTAACTGATCTCCTGAAAAAATTATCTCGTAACAGACTTTGGGAAGCATTTGAGTCTTGGAAATCGTTAGTCATTTCTGCTAACGTTTCCATAATTTTTTCCATGGAAAGCTTTACTATCACTCCACGGAATCCTTCTTGTTAGCTTTTAGAACTTTACATTTGCAGGAGAAAGTGGAAACAGCTTTAATTGAAGACAAATATTGAAATAATGACCAAACCCAGGTCTAATTTCTTGGCCAGCAGTATTGTGCTTTTACATCCCACTGTGCGTTGTCCGTCATGTCTTTACGCCTCGAGAATGACAATAAGATTTGGGAAACTACAAAGGTTGAAATGCCCAGATTGAGAGTGCAAACTTTTACAATTTTGGTTTTTACAGCAATTTGACGACACAATACAATAGCATGATTTTAAATGAAAATAAGAAAAATTATATGATTTTGTCAAAATTTAAGGAATATAGACATAAGTATAAAAGTCATTCAAAGTAATATATCTGATTTATCATCATTGGTTTATGCGGGCTAAACAATTTGTACAGCATGCAGTACCTGATGAGTGCGCCCGGTTTCCAATCGCCATTCCACCAGAGCAGAGCCACCAACAACAATAATTTCTGTTACCTTATACCTGATAAAGGTTCAACAAACTTTATTCAACATGCAACATAGATTTATAACTTGGGAAACACTTGGAATTCATAAATTCGTGAGGAGCTGGATGAGAAGAAATTCTTTTTATGTACACATGTTGTGTCAGAGTAATTACAATGTGTCAGGCACCAAAGAATAAGAAAACAAAGTCTTCTACTTCAATCAAAGTAAAAGTGGGAAGCACTACATGTCAATTCTCCTGAATCGTTTGAGCACCTTAGTGACTCCCAATTTTAATAAATTAAAGATGCAAAAGTAAATGTGATATTGAAATGCAAAGCAAGCTACTTGGCAAGAAAATTGTTATGGGAGTCAACATATAAAAAAAAAAAAAAATTTAGCAACGACTTGAACTAATTTGGAATTGCTTCTAACAGTCTCCACACTCGTGTTTCGCCATCGTTAGTATAAAAGGTGATCTCAATCCTAAGGACTGAAATCCATGCAGCCATTAAGGCAAAGATAATTGGAAGAAAAAAATCTCATTTTCATGATCCAACCAGATTGGAGTTGTTGGACACCTCTGCTTCACTGCATTCTGCGTGGTTCATATCCTTCACTAACTACGCCTATAAATAGCCTCAACTGTTGACAGTAGCCAATATAGAAAAAGTGAATTCCAATAATCATCAAGAATGCCACTTATTGAGAATGTCAAACAGAATTTGGTGGACCATAAATCACCTACTAGCAGCATGGCGTGCCTGTCCATATTTATTTGACCCACATATATGTTAGGAAATGGGGGCACACAAACACACAGCATAAATTAAAAAAAAAAAGACTCTCATATTTATGCGGTATCAATACCAACAAGAGGGATCAATTCGGAGTGTTAACTCCTAAGATTTTATCTTACCGTGTTTTTAATTTTTTTTATGCATTTCTTTTTTTAAAGAACTCACAAAACTAACCTACACACCCTCACAAACACCAAAGTATGTTTTTGTATATATTACATTTTTAGAGTTATGATTTTATTGACATATATATTTTATCTAGATTCAATGAACTTATTAATAATGAAATCAGGTCATTATTCATATTAGGCACAATCTTACTCTTAAGATCCAATCTATTAATAAAGTTTAAATCAATATTCTTAATTCAACTTTATTTAATAGATCTAACAAAAACCTTAATAACACAAAAATTTCGCGAATTGAGATAAATTTATTATATGAATTTATACTTCTAATGTATGATCTAATAGATTCCTATAATGTTGATAATAATACTAAAGTTTAGTTTTAGTATCACAAGTCATAAGTAGTGTCTAATAATATATCATGGTAACCTAAGTAACGAGAATATGAATAGTTCAACATCATTTTTATCCGTGATCAATTTTATTATATAGTTTAATTTTTTTATCCTTGATATCTTAATTAAACATTAAGTATGGAATGTATCATCCCGTAAAGTTTATTTTTCGTGTTTCTTTGATATTTTTAGTATAATTATTCTATTAAATAATATCGATATCACATATTAATTTATTTAAGTATTATCATGCATTTTTCATAATCATATTCAATCAAATGATCCAAATATATCACTTTTATTATATAAAAAAGATAAATCATATCTTAATCAAACACATTCTTCTACATAATCCATGACATATCTAATTGCTTTCTTTATAATCTATCCTGTTACAGATAATATTTGACAACATTAAAATATATCATTCACTATGTTGAGAATCATGATAATCTTAAGTTAAAAGATCACATATAATATTATCACTATAAGATTGTTTTTGACACTCATATAACAATTTTTATATCATTCTCATTGCGAGTCAGTACAGTACATTAATTCATTAACTTGTACCCATATGATACTTTATATCTCATATTATAATACATTTTATACCATCATCCATCATTATATATATTAGTCTTAATATATTATTATTACTTCTATCCATAATAAAACTAGGTAGGGATATTTAAGAAACGTATTCAACTAATTGAACTTACCATCATAAAGACATTATTATATTTATTTAAATATATAAATATGTAATAATGAAAAATTATATATCAATTAATGATATCGTATACATATTAATGAATATCCTAAATATCTAACATTACTATTGAATTTTAGAACATTCATCAATAATATAGCATTTATCCGAATCGGGTTATCTGGATCACGATCAATTGAAACCTTAATACAGTTAAAACATTAAGAGGGTACTCTAGAAGTAAGACTGATGTAGATTCTCTCGATAGTATGTAACTTAAATTGTTTCGATAAATGATCATGAGAATGTTTGTCCTGCCTTTAACATGTAATACACAGAGAAAGTTTATGTTAGCCTCATTGCCAATTTGACAATCCGGAACACAAGAGGCAATGTTAAATAGAACAGTAAGTTGTGCTCATTATTTTTTATCAAACCGCAACAATGTAACCTTTGCAACCACCAGCAGTCCACTGGTGCCTTTGTCCAATCTGTGCACAATCCCAAGGCGAACCGATGCCACGTATATACTTGAGCCCAACTCTTCATCATCAGAAATATCCCCTGCATCTGAAAGAACTTCCTGATTTGAAAATGCAACATTCAGGAGACTGCAATGGTAAAGAATTCTACTAACAAGTGTGACAGTAGAATTGGCTGGTGCTGGATGAACAACCTGATAAGAAATAGGATTTCATTGCTATGTTAAAAAGCATCGATGATGATCTTCAAAGATTAAGAAGTAACAATAGATTTAGGCTTATTTTTAGACTGCTATGCTTTTGCAATGATTTGAAAGCACAGTGGTTAAAGTGTCCAGTAAACTCCAATTTTTAACGGGAACCATTCATTTTCCCCTATTATTTTGGTATCCAGAGATTTCATCCTATAGCAGTTGTAGCTTCAAAGCCACAACCCTTCAGTTCCAAACAAAGCCTTACTACAGTTACAATTCCTCTCTTTTCATGTATTTTCTTTTGAGTAGAAAATTGATACTTGCCATATGGGCAGGCTTGTTAACAGCGACTACATTTTTATCCTCGTAAACAATATCCAAAGGAATATCTTCAGGTTCAGCTCTTAAAAGTTGCATCTCTAAAATTGTGCAATTCGCCTTATCCCTAGCCTTCACATTATGGGAAACCTGCTCAGGCACCAATTATTTAACTCAAAATATTCAAACCACAGCAAACAAGACTCAACACGGAGAGTAAGGCAAAGATTTTGTTATCTTATTTGCAAACCAAATAGAACGAAGAAGACACAGTTGAGCTTGAGAAACTTCCAGTTCTCATTCATCTTCTGCAGTTTAGAAAACAGCAAAAATGGATTCCACTGATTATGTTTGAGCAGACAAAATTACTTATCGACAATTTGTCCATTAACGCTAACGAGGCCTTAACGAATACTTGATTGCACGCGAGCTTTACTAATACCAACAATATGAAAAGAGATCCAAGAATCGAGCTTGAGCTTCCCTGCTTTCGTATCGACGGTTTACTCCAATTGGACGTCAGCGAAATTGGCGACAGATTTGCCATTTTTGTCTGTACTGGCGACATATCGAGCTCTGAGGATTTCCACAACACTGCAAGGGATTGTTAAGGGTGAGAATTGAAGAACTTTCGTGCTGGTAGAACAGCAAGAAGATGCAGATGCAGATTCAAGCAAGAGCATTATCTTTTACTAGAGATTTTGTTAGTATTTCAAACGAATTTATAATAGAAAACTTGTAAAATACTGAATCTAAATAGGAAAAGGACAAGAGTATCAGATTGACTAAATTTATATTTATACAAGTTTACTCTTAACTAAAATCCAATAAAAAAGGTAAAAAGTACAATAACAATTTTTTAAATTGGTGAAGTCCTAAATTTGTTCTAATAAATTCAAATCGAAAATCAGATTGAATTCTAAAGATCCTAAAGCAAATAGATAACACCTTCCTTGCATTAGTAGCTGCAGGTTCTAAGCTTTCTTTTTAAAATCTCAAACCTACTTATTAGAAATAGCTTTGTAAATATATCAATCAATTATTTTTGTGTGTTGCAATTGAATAGTTTCACTCTACCACTATTTTAAACTTCTATTAAGAAATAAAATTTGATCTTAAAATGCTTTGTTGTTTTTTTTGTAAAAAAACTGGATTG
The DNA here is from genome assembly GCA_035590515.1 of Trichilia minutiflora. Lineage (NCBI taxonomy): Eukaryota > Viridiplantae > Streptophyta > Magnoliopsida > Sapindales > Meliaceae > Trichilia > Trichilia minutiflora. Next base: position 13,662 of record JAVXUL010090984.1, on the reverse strand, counting down.
TGAGCTATAGAAACAGCAGCTTAATTATCCATAAACACTTCAGTGCTTCCTTGTTGCTCTAAATCCAAATCACATATAATCTTTTTCAACCACAACACTTGATTAATAGCAGTAGAAACAATAAATTTGTCTCTACAATTGATTGAGCTACGATATCTTGCTTTTCAAAACATCAAAAGAAACAACCTGAGTGAAAACTAAAATAATAACTCTTTATGTTATCCATAGGTCTAGCCTAATCATTGTCAGAATAGCCTTAAAACTTGAAATTCTTATATTTGTTGAATCTAATACCATAAGATGTGGTTCCTCTAAGATATCTTACTAATCTTTTTTAAGTCTTTTAATGTAATTCACTTGTACAGTTTGAAAATCTTAATAAAACACTCACCGTAAACAAAATATCAGGCCTTATTACTATGAGATACATCAAACATTCAATTATAGCTTCTTTCATCAACCTTGGTAGCACCAAACTTACTCTATCTCCAAACCAAGGAAATAAGTCATTTCACCAAGGTTTGTCATTTCAAAAACCTTCATCATCTCCCTTTTGAATTCTTCAATAAGCTTATAATTGCCACTTGTTACCAATAGATTATCGTAGACAAAGAAATAATAACAATGTCAGAAATAGTATGCTTAACAGGTGTGCTTAACATAAAGAACTAATTCACTTAGACTTTTTTTAAAATCTAAACTTAGCAATACTCATTGATTCTACTACACCAAATTCTCTGTGCCTGTTTTAAATCATAAAAAACCTTCTTAAGCAAAAAGACTATCTTCTTTTCCTATTACAACAAAACTCTTTGACTGCTCGATAAAGACATCTTCTTCTAGAAAATCATTTTAAAATGTATATTCATCTGATAAATTCTCCAATCTTATGTGCTGCAATAGCCAATAAAAGTCTTGTGCTTTCTAAATATGCCACTAGTGTAAATATTTCTGAAAAATTCACACCAAAAATTTGAGTATAGTTTTTTACAACTAACCTTGCCTTGTACTTATTGACAGAACTATCAACATTTACTTTAGTCTTGTATACCCACTTTATTCCAATAATCTTTCTATTTTGAGCCCTTTCACAAGTTGTTAAGTCTATTTTTTCTCAATTATAGCAAGCTCCTCCTTCATTGCTACTATCCATTTTTTTCTACCTTTGCTTCCTCATATCCTATAGGTTCAAAGACAGTTATATTATATCTTTGATAAATATCAGAGAGTGATCTAACCCCTTTAACTAGTTATTCATCAACTTGTTTATAAGATTTTGTAAAAAATCAATATTCTGCTTTTGATCTCCTTCTTTCTAGTTTTATTGTTCATTCTTCAAAAATTACACATCGTTGCTTATTAAAATTTTCTTAATTTGAGGTTGAAAAATTTTATAAGCTTTAGAGATTATGTTGTAGCCAATGAAAATGACAGGTTCAACTTTTTTATCAAGTTCGTCCCTAGTTTTACTGTTCATTCTTCAAAAATTACACATCTTTGCCTATTAAAATTTTCTCAGTTTGAGGTTAAAAAATTCTATCCAAACCTATCCCAAAAGACTTCTTTGATATATTGATTCCAACTTCATATATATAGTACAGTAACTTCCTCTCCTGTTTTGATATGAGTCTTGCTCCTATCCTTACAACTATCTTGAAGCCTGTTAAGCGCCTCTTCTTACTTAGGCCTTCTTATCCTGACGTCACTCTCCACCCTCAAAGACTGAGATATTATAGGCCCACCAGTTTCTGCTAGCTCATCCTCAAGTTTACGATCATATTAAAGGAGAGTTGACTCTGATATCACATTATTAGATCTGAACTAATACTTTCAATGATATTATCCACCTTGACCCAACTCTTGGAATCTCATGGTTTTATTCTCAATAATGAACCCAAACTCATCCTAAAAAGCCTCTTTAACATATTGGTCCAACTGTATATATATATTCCAATAATTTTCTCTTTTATTTCAATATAGGACTCATTTTTATCCCTACAGTCATCTTAAAGGCTATCAAAGATCACTTTTTGCTCAGACCTTCTCGTCTGAGCTCCACTCCCCGCCCTCAAAGATCAGGATGTTACAATATTTATATCATACCTTAAAAGGTGTCTTTTTTTTCACAGTCTTAGTAAAAAGTCTATTCAATAAAAACACAATAATGCTTGCTGCCTCGGCCCAAAATTGTTTAGAAAGACTTTTATCATGTAGTAGACACCTTATCATCTCTATAATTATTCTATTTTTTCTTTTACTAACTCTATTCTACTGTAGAGTGTATAAAGTAGTGAATTGATGCTCAATTCTAGCCTCCACATAAAATAAATTAAAATTTTGTCATGTATATTCATTGTCATTGTTTAATCTTAGCACTTGTATCTTACTATTACTTTAATTTTCAACAAATGCTTTGAACTTTTAAAAAATTGTAGCAACTTCCGACATAGAATTTAAAATATATATCCAACACATTCTCATTAAATCATCAATAAAAATTATATAATATTTGTTGTCCTTTAATGATGAAATTTTTAAGAACCTCTAAGATCTGTGTGAACTAGTTACAGTTTTTAAGTTACTCTCCAAGTAGCTATATTGAAAGATAGCCTTGGTTGTTTGCCTAACAAGCAAATTTTACAGCTGCAAAAATATTCTTTAAGTTGTGGTAGACTTTAAACCACTTTCTTCTTTCGCATAAACAACAATGCCCTATGATAAAAACACCCTAATCTTTTGTGCCAAATTTCAACTGTTGTTATTTGATTTGGAAAAGTTGCTTGCTCTTTCTCCATTGGATTTAAAGACAAACTCTTGCCTTGCATCGTCATTCTAAAAACTTTATGATCATTTTGATTTTTAATCAAACAACTCTTGTTTGAAGCCTTTTTTTAATAATTGCCCAATACTTAAAAGGTTTTGATCAATCTCATGTGCATATAAAACATCTGAAATTAGTTTTATACCTGTATAGCTTTCATTGCTACAATATCTTTTTCTTTAACAGTAAGAAATCACTATTTTCAGTTCTGACGAGAGTCTGTAAATTTATCAATTTCTTTGAAAAGCTTTTTATCAAATATCATATGATTAATGCAACCACTATTAACAACCAGTTTTCACTTGAACTCCTGATTGCAAAACAAGTAGCAAGAAAAAGTAAATCTTTCTCTTGTTGATCTGTAATTTGTGCTTCATTTACTTACTGCTAATTCTTGCTCTTGCAAATGATTTCTGCATGACTTAATTTATGACACTTTCTACATTTTATGTCTGGCTTTCTCCAACATTTGAAATGAGGATGATTCCACCTTCCACAATGCTTGCAGGGAGGATGTTTTTCATCTTTGTTATTACGGCTATCACCTCTAACAGCTTCATTATTTCCAACGTCGTTCTTTTCACCTTTTCCTTTCTTATCTTTTCCTCCTGAGCTGATTAGCAACTTGCTTTTGAGAGCTCATTGTACAGATCCTTCTTATCCTTCTTATCTCAATTATCTTCTCTACTCCTGTGCTTGTAAAGTATTTAACAACTCTGCCAAGTTGATACTTGATAAATCCTTAGTATTTTTCAAGGGAGCAAGGGTAACTTTAAATTTTTCATGTAAGGTTACTAGAATTTTCTGAACAATTCGATCATCTTTAAAATCTGATCTAGGTAATCTTACTTTATTTGCAATACTCAGAAACCTATCTGAATATTATTTTACTGTTTAAGTCTCCTTTATATTCTACACATCACATAACCTTACTAAATTCATAGCCTTCATGCCATGAATTGTATTATCAACTTGGTATTCTGTTTTTGAGAAAATCCCAAATCTCATTGGCTAATCCAAGTGTCATAATCCTGGAGAAGATTGTAGGTGAAATTATAGAATAAAAATAAGCTTTTACCTTGGATTTCCAAGTCCTTTTCTCCTTGTGATTTTTGATTTGAGTTATAGTAGGATTGCCTAGTAAAGGTGGAATTTTATAATCCTCCTATACTGTCTCCCAGAAGTTATATGCATTCAAATAGGCTTCCATCCTATTTGCCCACACCTGATAATTCTCTCCATAAAATACTGGTGGACTAATAATTAAAAATAGGCTATCTTTCTCTATGTGTTTTGATATTTTTTCAGAAACAATAGGTTTGGTTAGGTGTTTAGGTTTCACTGAGACAAATAAACTAACAATATACGCATAAGTCCTTTAAGAAGAAGGGCACTGATACCAATTTAAAGGACTCCGATACCAATTTGTTAGTGTTTCAAAGGAATTTACAATAGAAAGCTTATAAAATACTGAAACTAAACAAGAAAAGGAATAGAATAAAACTTTATTAACTGAACTTGTGTTTATACAAGTCTACTGCAACTGAAATCCAATGAAAAACCTAAAAATACGATAACAATTTTTTTGAATTGATAAACTTCTAAAATCATTCTAATAGTTATTAACTTCTTCTAATAAATTCAAACAAAAATCCAGATTAGATTCTAAAGATCCTAAGACAAATAGACAATATATTTGAAGGGAAAATGAAACCTTTTGAACATTTTGTAACAAGTTTGCACGAACTTCTTTGTTGATTTTTCTTGACAATATCAGGTTTTCGTTTTTAATGATTTACCTTTCTAACTTTGGAGTGTCTATCGTGAATAAGACATTTTTATGAAGACATAACAAATGCTAATATTTATAGGCTCCGCACTATGCAAGCGTATGACAAATTAGAATTACATTATGAACTTTTGATAATCTCAAGTATATTCACAACAGCCTCAAGAGTTTTATTCACATTAAAGGAAAGACATAAACATGATACAGCTTATTTTGCAGGCAACATATGAGACTCAGCCACCTTCTGGCTTTATTATATGTACATAGCATTAGCACATGTACTCATCTTTGTGTCCCATCAGCATCTACGGTCCCTTTTCTCATCATTGCCACGAACTCCTCGTAGTTAATTCTCCCATCCTACAAAACAAAAAAGCAATTATTCACCAGCACTGACACTGCAAGTTAAAGAAATTATTGAAACATATAAAAGAAAAGACCAATGTTTTTGAGTTCAAAGAGGAGATAGTTACTTTATCAGTATCAACATCTTCAAGGATTTCATCTATTGTAGTCTCGTCACCCATTCCATATTGACTCATAGCTTGTTGCAACTCCTCTCTTGTGATAAACCTAGTCAAAACAATTCAAGCCAAATAACATTTATAATCAATGTTCAAAATTTACTACTGATTGGACTTGTCTTCACAAAGAGAGTTAATGCATAAGAATCAAGCCATAATAAAAAAAGTTGATAATTTCTTCAAGAACAATAACAGCACACTAACCCACTGTCATCCTTGTCAAAATACTGAAAAGCTTTATACAAGTTTTCTTCCTTCTCGAGTCTATGCCGATGCATAGTAGCAGTGATAAATTCAGTATAATCAATGGTCCCACTCTTGTCTACATCAGCCTGAAGAAGTTAAAAGAGCCAGCAAAATTTTCTCAATGCATGAAGGAGCATTATCTAGGCTTATTGCTTAAAATTGAAGGAATGAATTAGTTTCAAATATTCATAAATATTAAGGAACATTTTCTTCCAGGAAGTACTGATAAAGGAAATAAAATGGTTGATTAGTTCTTACAGCATCCATCAGCTGCTTTATTTCTGCTTCAGTGAGCTTAGATCCCAGCCTGGACAATCCATCTCTAAGTTCTTCAAATGTGATTGTACCACTTCCATCAGTGTCAATGTTGTTGAACGTCTCCTTCAAGCCTTGGATTTCTTCGATTGACATGTTTTCGGCTATTACCTTCAGCAATCCAGTTTTCAGATCAGGAGAGCAGCCACGCGAAGGAAAAAGGGACAGAAAATAGACAAAGAAACGCTAGTGTAGATAGCTACAAGAAATCAATTATAGGTTCAAAAACTCAACCACTTTTAAAATTGAGAATCCAGGATCTGATTTTAATTTATTGAGGCTTTCATTTAGTACATTCAGGTATCTTAAGTCATACCTTTAGGGCAAGTTTCTTCATCTTATTCATTGCTCTGAATTGCTTCATCCTACTTAGAACAGCACTGTCAATGGGTGTATCAGATGTTTCCCCATCCTCCATCAACCATGGATGTTCTGGCTCACATGTATAACATGAAGACATTAATTACCTACTCATTATCTGCATAAAATGTGTCTTATAAAGAAGTCAAACTAACTTTCACTGATTCTGACATGCGAATGCATACTAACAATTACATGTAAGTTCATAGAACTCGGGTGGCAAAATTTTGATGGCTCAAATTCTGTCCAGAGATAATGATCACATCTACTGTGAGACCAATCAACTGAGGAAAAATTATTGAGGCCATAACCTACCCAATATGCATCCCTCTAAATGAAACCATGAGATTACTTTAAAATGATTCACATTCAAATTTTAACCACCAACTATCTACATACCAAGGGCTTGGGCAGCAGTTATTCGTTTCTTAGGGTCCTTTGTTAGCATTCTCTTGATGAGATCCTTTGCAGACATTGATATGGTAGGCCACGGCGAGCTCTGTAAGTCCAGGTTACCGTCTAAAATTGCTTCAAATATTCCTTTCTCGGTTTCTATAGCAAAAATTAACAACTTACATAGCAGAGCAACAGAATAAAATTAACAAAGAAAAGAAAAAAAAGACAATTTATTATCATGGCAAGATATTTGTTTCAGCATGAACTAAGCCATTCCAAAGGCATGTCTTATCTAAGTGAATCTTCAAAATATCTGACAGGGTGTTTTGCTCCTCTATAGTTGTTTCAACACTCAACAGGTCACCAAACACCTCATGCCTCAAGTTATCTAGCAAGATGACATAACTCAGTTTATGCAACATTATGTCATATTGTGAATGCCAACCCCCTAGCAATTACAATTGTGGAATCATACTAATTTAAACAATTACACACAAGACTAATTTTGCATAAAGATGATCAGTTGCATGATCAATTGATACTGCCAGTTCACGACATGTACCATATTTTTGCAACAAGATCCACCTGCACAGTAATTCTCAGTTTCCACTTTAAATACACTGGCGTCAAATCAACTGAAACAGAAACGAAAACTTCACATACCGCCCCAAAATGGAGGCACTCCACTTAAAAGAATGTATAAAATGACTCCAGCACTCCAGACATCTATCTCCTTCCCATAGTTCCGGCGCAGGACCTCTGGGGCAACATAGTATGCACTTCCAACAATGTCCTTATACACTTTCTCTGGAAAATGAAGGTTTGTATACAGTATGAGAGGATGTCTGGATGACAATTATTTAGTATAGTCCACACAGTAAAGTCAAGCATTGGAAGGGAAAGAAAATTAATTTTCAACAAAAAAGAAACTTTATTCTTTCTCACATCATCATTTTAGGAAACAAAACGGTTATTGAAGGTTCATCAACAAAATAGACGATTATATGCATGATTATATGCATGAGATCTTGTTAATTAATACAAAATACTTTGATTTGGGTTTTTCCTTTAGCAAAGGAAACATGTACTTTCTGTGTGCACAGGATTGGAACAAATATCCATAGACTCAGATTGTAACAAGTGGCAGCATTGACACTGAATAATAGAGCTGGCAGTTTAATTTTTACATATTGTTTATGTAATGATATAATTTTGCCACTATTGGCAAGCTCTGGCATTATTCTCATATATTAGACTATACTATTTATTAAATGCTAACGGTAATAACAGCACTATTTTATGATCAATATCTCAAGAAGTGAACGTCACAAGAACTGTGGGAAGACAAATTACTCTATTCATGAAAGTCTTGTGTCATTATTTGTATCGTGTATTTTGGTTTTGATTTTCCTTTAATTCTCACTAATGTTTGTCTCTTTGTTGTTTAATAATTCAACAAGTGCCTGCCTTATTCTTATGATGTGATGAATCCATTATCGATTGTTTGTTCTCCTCTTATATATATATATATATATATATATATATTTACAAACAGGAAATCATTGACTTGGTTGACCAGTCCTTGTCTTCATTGACTTGGCCATGTGGACTCAGAGTTGCATATACAGCAAATTCTCTTTCAAGTTCAGCTTTCTTCTTCTTTTCATACGTAAACTTTTGGAAATATTATCATCTAATCGAATCCCGTGTAATCCTAACTGATTAAAAATTGTTTTTAGTTTAGGTTTATCATTGACTCCAAGGCTTTTTCGCACCAAAAGACCCTGATACAAACTAAAACAAACTAAAATCCAATGCGTGCTGGAAATGTTATCTAAATGTTAGGAAAAATTATTGTCAGATTCCGTAGAGTAATTTGTAACTCAACAAGGCAAAACGTATCATAATATTGCAGAAATAAAATAGACTAACCTTGTTCTATGAAGACAGAGAGTCCAAAATCCGTTGCCTTTATCGGAGAATTTTCTTCTTTGCTCGCCAACAAGAAATTCTCAGGTTTCAAATCTCTATGCAACACGCCCATAAAATGGCAAACATGGACAACATTCACAATTTGCCGAAAAATTTTGGCTGCTTCACGTTCTGAGTGACTTCCTTTGGCAATAATCCGATCAAAAAGTTCACCACCCGAACACAATTCCATCACCAAGTGCAGACTCTGCTTATCTTCATAAGCACCCTTAAATTCTACAATATTGGGTTGTCCCGTTAAATGCTGTAGTATGAAAATCTCCCTTCGAACATCATCGATATCTTTTTGATTCACAAGTTTCCGCCTTGAAATGGACTTGCACGCATATTTTAACCTAGTTGCTTTCTGAGTACAAAGGTATGTAATGCCAAACTGACCTCTCCCTAGTTCTTTGTCAAGATCATAAATTGAGGTAATATCAACATAAGGTTTGCCAAGAATGGTATCGGTCCGTGAACTTGGAGGAGTTTTCACTGTAGGAAATTTTGGTCTTGGAGGAGGTGGTTGTGAAGGAGTTGCTTCTTGGGTTCTTTTGGGTAACGGTTGATAACGATGAGGTGGTGATTCATCAGAAGAAGAGGAAATTGGGATATCATAAGAACGAGTTCTTGAAAAGCAGTTTCCCATTGACAGAAATGATAATCAAGAAACAGACTGAATTTCAGGAATGTTTGGGCAGGTGGGCTTGGTTTTAGTTGATTATCAACTTAATGGATGCTGTTGAGTATTGAGAGAGTGGAAAAGAACATGTTGAGAGAGTTTAAAATTTTGTTTTCTGATTTCTTCTATTGGTACTTTGCTTTTGCCTAATGGATGGTGCTGAGTATCAATTCTTCACTTTTTGGCATACACTTTGCTTCGACGGAAAAAGAGAGAGAACCAACTGACGTTTAGTTCAGAACAAGCTTTATTGGTGAACCTACCGTTGTGTTTGATTCGTTGGGCCATTGTTCGAAATTCCCAAAAAGCCAACGGACACATTTTGTGGGTGTAATAAAACTTTGTTGGGCTGAGAAGAAGGCCCAATTTTAAAGCCTTGTTATATTGTCATCTGTCGCAACCCACAGAATAAGTTTTTCAAGCCCACTGCTGACAATAATTTGAAACTAGAATAGTCAAGATAAATGTACCCATGTGCGTGAAATTCTATTCACAAACTTAAGGCGATTTTGCATGTAATTTTTATTTTCCAGGCCTGTGCTTACCCACAAAGGAAAATAGAAAGTACCGAGACAAAATTTTCATTGGAATCTTTCTCTCCTGGTTGGAATTTTAATTTTAATCTGCAAATGCAGCAAATCCCATTTCCAAAGTATAACTGGGCATCAGTCAACATCGCTTAACGGGATATAGACTGCTGGATGGATATATAAGTAAAGTTATCTTCTTAGTATATATTGACTTGCGAACAATATTAGCGTTGCAATTGCCACGAGAAGTCACCCATCTCCATTATTCTCCATTGGTAAGTGAGGGAGGCAGCCTTTGCAAGATAAGCAGCAATGTTTTTGGAAAATTAAGTGACCTGAAAGATGTTGTGGGTGTTATAATTAAATTAATATTATGTTGTAATGATTTTTTTTAAGCCATAATTAATGTAAGATAAAAGTTTTAAATATAAAATCTTAATATAAAAATTTTACTTTATTTTTAAAATACAACAGAAACAACTCAATCTTATACGAAACCTTAAACTACTTGGGTCACATTGTCTAAGAATTCCAAAAAAAGCTGAAGGTGGACAGGGAAAAACTACAACATTTGAGATCCAAAATGTAAGTAAAATATAAATTCGCACCTTCACACACAGATTAAAAAGATCAAAGAAAGACCAGATCCAATTCAGTAGAAGAGTGCTTCTTTTTCAATGGCATAATTTGCATACAGACGAGATTGAAGTAAAGAAAATCAAACGAGAAATAATTATTTTTTTTTGTTCAGTAAACGAGAAATGATTAAGAGGCCCAAAATAAGAACAACGGACAGTGAGCAGGGAATTTGTAAAGAGGAAGAAAATAATGTTTTACGGTATTGTGTTTATTTCATTAGAAAATTGCACAATATATACAAGAATAAGAATCAATCTCAACCTATGATTGTGCTAATCTCATCCTATAATTAAGCTATGTCATCTCCTATTTATAGAAAAGATATACAATGATAAATAGTAAAGATAATTACAATTAACTGATTAATATTTTCCTTAATAATGGATCAAAATGTAAGTACAATGGTAATACAACTTCATTGTGTGTTCTTTTTGGTAGAAAGTTTTTACCTAGTGCATTGGAGCCTTTGCTTAGGATATATTGGTCCGTTGCTAATTGGTTTCAATCCTTAGAATTTTGTTGAACAATTTCTTATACATACATGTATACTAAAATGCATAGTTTATAATGCAGTTACATACATTTCCTAATTCTGAAACCTTGATTCTTTATTTGTAATGCCTTTGTATATACATTTCCTAATCATGGGCAACTGGGTATTGCCTTTGAATATCTTTTAACTTCTCTCTAGACTCAAAACAATCATCATTATGGCCTGACTTATCTATTAATCCAGTTCTAGGTTGGCAATCTGGCTTCTTATATGTATCTATTTATATCTGTTTTTATCTATAATTCTAATAAAAAATATTTTATTTTTTAAAAATTAATGTGGTCTTAAACTCTTAATTCGATATTTCATTATCTTTTATGTAAACGTTATGTTTTTAATTTACATCAAAAATCCATAAATCGAGAACAGTTAAAATTTGAAATATAATTTACTATCATATATATGATCATGCTATGTACATCAAAATAAATTAATAATATTAGAACTAATAGTCATATTGCATGATGGAATTTAGAAGATACATTAATATATGAGAACTCAAAATGAATTTGATGATGTAACATTATGGTTACTATACATAGCTTGGTCTAAAATTGATGATAGATTTCAAAAGAATGACGTTCTAAATTGAATCCATAGCATGATCCAAAGTTAATAGCTATTAATTGGTAACAAATCAGTCCAATCGGTCAAATAAGATTTCCTTACCAACCAAGATGTCGTTTATGTACCTAAGCCCCAAGTTATCCTTCGTCAAACTTGGTGGGAGGTGCTATCTTCCATTAATCATATTTTAAATTTGATTTTCCAAGTTTTTAAAATCGATTTTATATAATAATTGTAAATGCTGTTGATCTTATGCTATGGTTTGCTTGTATTATTCTATCGTCAATATGACCGTATAGATGATAGATTAATAATATAGAAAAATTATATCATATGATTTATTAAACTAACTAATATATAAAATTAGATGTAAATGTTATGATACAATGCTAAATGGACCAACAACAATCACCCGAATGTATGACTAATCAACGTATTAATCGTGATAAATTGGATAATAATATTTAAGTCCTTAAACTTTCCTGTATTTATAAATAAAAATATAGTTTTTTTATATGATCAAATAAATCCCTCACTCTTTTTTAAAAGTTACACAAATCTTGAATCCCATCCCATCCTAACTCAATTAAAAAATTAAAAAAATTTATTTCTTCAAAATTAGTATTATAAAAAAATCAATTCCACTCTATTGCATAAACAATTAAAAGTTAAGAAAATTTTTATTTTGAAATTGGCGTGAGAATGAATTATTTTTTTATTTTTTACTGACTGAATTATTATTATTATATTTTCATTTTTATATCGAGTAGGTAACTTAACACCAAATAGTATATCAATCATTTTAATAAAAAAATTATAAATTTATTTGATACAAGTGAATAGAGTTTGCTTTTATTCGCAATAAAATAAAACTTTCGGACTTAGGTATTATTTTCCAATAAGATGAAGATTCTAAGTGGATGATAAAAGGAATTAGGGCAAAATGTAATAGACAAGAAAATTTATTCCTGATCATTTTCATTGGATATAAAATACCTAGTCTTTGCCATGTGATATGAAGATATTGAGCAGTACAAACTCTCACTCGTGAGTCATCACACTGTCTTTCTTGACTCTTGAGAAAATATCTTTTATTATTATTTTTTTTAAAATTATTTTTGGTTTTGAAAAATGTTGACCATTTTGGCGGCCGTAACCAATCTTACTTCATTTTTTTCTTTTGTTTTTAAAATAAAAAAATATATTTAAAAAAAAACAAACTTTTAACAAAAAATTAAAAAATTATTATCCACTTAATAAGCAAGCATCTTTTGTATGAAACTTATTTAACGTGGTTGAATGATAATTAAAAGATTAGTTAGATAATTATTTTATATTGATTTTAAATTTAAATTACAAATTAATATTATGATTTAAATGAGAGATCTTGATAATAAATTATTCTAAACTAATTTTATCAAAAATTTTATTTGATTTAGTTTTTATTAAATGACTATCTTAATATTGATTTCAAATTTAATAACATTAAATTACTTTTATTATAATATTATCGATTATTAATTCAAATAGTATATAATTTTATTAATCTAATATGTAATATGTGATTTGAATAGGATAGATTAAAGTTTTTTTTGTTGAATAAGAAAAAAACTTTTATGTACATGACATATGTCATGACAAATAAATAGTTGAGCATATTAGTACTACCTAACAGATCGAATTGATCAGTTAATCGATGTGACTCGATTTGTATAAATCCAAATCCGAATCGATTCAATTAACTTTCATCTAATTTAGGTCAATTTTGAATTTATATTATGAATCCCTGTCGATTTTATATATTTGAAACTAATAATTCAATCCAAAATTGGCCAAAAACCTTTGGGTTCATAATCGTTGGTTCAATTAGGTAGGTCGGTTCGGATTGAACCAGCAAATCAAAAAAAATAAAATTTAAAAAATTTTAATAAAATTCTCTAAAAATTCTCTTATTTTTTAATTTATTACAAAATTTAATTTATATTATAAGAGATATTTTTATAATTTAAAAAATATTTTAATTAATTTTAATTAAATTAAAAATTAATTTAATTAGAATCTACCGAAATCAAAATCATTGACGAACAGAACAAGTTCGGATAAGTCCGTTCTTATTTTATTTTCGATTCTAGACTAGTTTCATCAAATACTAATCGAAAAATCGATTCGACTCCACTAGTTATACCGATTTGGCTTTATTTCACCTTTTTTTATTTTTTGATCTAAACTAGTCCGATCCGAAATCACCGATCCTGATCCGATAGACACT
>JAVXUL010090974.1:0-22555 GCA_035590515.1 Trichilia minutiflora | reverse complement strand
CAGAATTTATTTTGGGATGGATTGATCCCTACCGACTTCATTTGAATGTGTGTCTTGATTTATCTATGTATATATATTCATATTTGAAGTGTTTGCGGTCTTACTTTATTCGTCTGGAGTTTGGGTGTGAGGTTCGATTGTTTGGAAGTGTGATGTGAAATATTGTGAAAACAGATTTTTATAAAAGCCTTACAAGCCTACATGTTGTATTCTGTGTGATTGAGTAAATCCTAGAGGTCTGTGGCGGTTGTCATGTGTGGGACCCACAGGTTAGGGTGTGACAGACACATCAAAAAATCTTGAGGTACTAAATTTAGATTCAATCGGAGTTAGTTTAGACCTTTAAGAAAAATGACGAGTTCAATCGAAATAGAAATAAGCTAAACTAGGGTTCGGTCTAATTAAACTAAGTTACTGTATAAACAAAATCTAAACTAGGTTGACAGTGGATTGAATATGAACAGAGATTATAACTGACTTAAAGCAAATTGAGTCTAGACCAATCGGGTTGAACTGGGCATCAGTTCATGTGAACTAGGTTTAATTAAACCGAATTTAGATTGATTGAACCAGGTCCAAACGGGTGTGGATTGATCGATGTGTGCACCACATGTACTTGCACCTAAACTGCACATGATCTCCACGAGTCTTTAACCTTAGGGCATATATAGAACACATATTCGACATTTTTTTCTTTCTTTTTTTGCATTTTTAGACCATGTTTGACGTCTGATTCTAACGTTCTTAATCTCGTTAGATTCATCTTGAAGAGTAGAACACATCTGGGCAAAGAAAAATACATAAACAATGCCCCACATTTTCTTCATGTATTTTTCATGCTTTCTTTACAATCTTTGCTTCTCTCTATATATACAAATGAAATAGATGATTTAATACAATTGTTTATTTGAACAATTACATCTTTTTCTAGTGGTATCTTTTCACGATTAGATATATTTTTTCATCAAAGAGCATAACCTTACAACCATCTCATTTTGATCATATCCTTTCAATTTTATCACCCAATGAAAAACAATTAAATGTAGTTATTACATAATTTTATAGACAAGTATCTCTTTCTTTCATTCTTTTTTTTCTTTTATGCTCATTTTAACCCTCCATTCAAGAGAGATTATAAAATAAAAACTTAAGATGGAAGGTTGGGATCCTCTCTAGTCATGTATCTTCATTTTCCTAAAGAATAGGAAAAAATAAGACTAGAAGAAGATCAAGTTATAATTTTATATGTTGCACGCATTGCACAGGGAAAGTAAATCAATTTGATTTACCCGCCAAGTCAAATATAGTAGTAAGTAAAATACAATATTGAAAATTGATTATCTAACCTTTAAAATTTGTTTCACATCAAAATTACTTGAGTAATTAAAAAAATCTTTAGATATATAAAAGGAGACCAAAGATTTGTTGACATATGTGTTTTTGATGACGAGCAAATTAATTTGTTTATGGATAAATGATTTGTTTAATTAAATATATTTCATGCAAAATCAAAATTGTATTTGGCTATACTGCACTTAATGTTTTCTGTGTCGAGAAAAGATTGATTTTGTAGGAAAATTGGATGAAGTATCGATACACTAGAAGCCAAGTATAGATACATGAGAGGACACATATCGACACCTGGACAAAACTCATGCATGATACTGTTCACGTATCGATATATTGAAGCCAAGTATCGATATATGTGGGTGTTGTATCGATACATGACTGGAAGAAATAGCAAGTATCAATATCCTGGTATGAAGAGAGTCGAGGAAGAGCAAAAATGAGTAAAGTATCGATACATAACTGGTAAAGTATCGATATGTTAACAGAATCCAAATTTGCTACATAAAGAAGTATCGATACATGAAATGTGCTCTAGCAAAGAATCAACAAAGTATTGATACATGGAAAATGAAGTATCGATACATGCCTTGTCTGCACACTGCAATGGCTAGTTTCAAAGCATTAAATGCTAGATTTTAGAGCCATTAAAGAGCCGTTGGAAAATCTCTCATAAGGACTTTGAAAGTTTCAATTCTTCAAAAAGAAGGTTAGAGAACCAGAGAACAAAATGAAGAGGTTGAGCAAAAGCATATTCTGTAATATCATTTTTTAGAGAGAGAAAATAACTTCTGCACTTATTGTAAATCCACTCTTTGAGAGAGTTTATTTGTATTAACTTTGTGTTATTATTTGGGTTACTCTTCACCCGTGTAAAAAAAGATTTGGGTTGCTCTTCACTCATGTAAGAAGTAGTTTGGGTTGCACTTTATCCTTAGAAAGAAAGACTTTGTATCTGACTACCCTTCACTGTTAAGGAAGGAGATTGTAATCTGGATTACTCTTAACCCGTGCAAACGAAGAGAATAGTAGAACCTCAACCCAATGAAAGCTGAGAGAGTGGATGTAAGCTTGGTTGTACTGAACCACTATAAATTTGTGTTTGCATTCTCTCTCTCTCTGTTATTCTCTGTTATTTTTTGTTTTGCATATACTTTAAATTTGAATTATTTATATATTTGCACAGCAATTTTATTGGCTTCATCATTATCATTCATTTTGTTTTTAAATCTCTTTAAAGTTGATTCATCCCCTCTTAGTTTGTTATTACCATCTTTTCACACATATTTTTAGGCCATCAATTGGTATCAGAGCTTACCTCTAAACATATAGGATTAAACACCCTTAGAGGAGTAGATCATGGCATATAGTGGTATACCATATCAGGCTGTAGAGGCACAATCTATTCATAGACCTTCATTCTTTGATGGTATATACTATTTATATTAGAAGAAAAGAATGAAAATTTATCTGTCTACTTTAGATTTTGAAAATTTGAGCATAATAAAAGATGGGTACACTCTACCCACAATCATAGAATATATGACCAGAGAAGAAAATCCAAAGCCTAAGAGGGAATGGACTAGAGAAGAAAAATCCCAGTTCACATTAAATAGCAAGGCAATGAACATCCTGTACTATACATTAGATAGACCAGAATTCAATAGAATCTCAGGATGTGAAACTATAAAAGCCATTTGGGATATGTTAGAGGTCACTTATGAGGAAACTAGTAGAGTTAAAGACTCTAAGATCAACATGTTAGTGCATGATTGTGAATTGTTTAAAATAAAACCTCATGAAAGCATCAAAGACATATTCACTAAATTCACTGACATTACAAATGGTTTAAAAGCTTTGGGCAGGACTTATTCAAGTGCAAATTTGATGACAAAAATTATGAGGAGCCTACCAAAGACTTAGAAAGCAAAAGTGATCGTAATTTGTGAAGCTAAGGATTTAAGGACGCTGCAACTTGAAGAACTTCTCAGATCACTCATGATATATGAATTGGAAGCAATCGAAAATGAAAAATGAGGATCAAGAAAAAGGAAGAAAAAATATGGCTCTCAAAAGTAAAAGAGAAGAAGAAGAGAAGGAAAAAAGTAGCCAAAGCTCAGAAGAGGGTGATGATTTCCAGAAAATGGCCAGAAAATTCAAGAAACTCTTCAACAAAGGCAAGCATAAGAGGAGAAAAATGAAGAAAAAAGAAATGAAAATGATTTGCTATAAGTGTGATAGGTCAGGACATACAAGACCAGAATATCCTATGAGAAAAAAAGGCAAGAAGAAAAAGAAAACCTTTAATACCTTTGGAGATGACACCTTAAGCGAAGATCCTTCATCATCCAAAAATAAGCATGCAAACTTGTGCATCATAGCATTAAATGAGAAAGGATGAGGTAAAAAATTTTAATCAAGCAATTTTATTTTTAATATTCTGTTGTTTTGATTATTATTATTATATGAGAATATGCCTTCATATTTACTGCCTATTTATTTATATGGATATCTATGTTTGTACTTAAATATTGTTATATTTATGAAGCATGATAAATAGGGGGAGCATGTCATTTATGTTTTTCAACAAGTGGTATCGAATTTTCCACATGGTTTAAATGTGTTTTTGATGATTATTGAGTTGTTGGAATCCCTGTGTATAAGTATTTGATTCATCCCCATAATTGTTATCCTGTGTGCATGATTGTAAAAATCCCTTCTTTGATTGATGACAAAAAAGGGAAGAGATTTGATGATTTTTCATAGCATCAAATGAGGGGGAGTGATAATTTTAAGGGGGAGAAATGTATTAATCATCCTTATAAAAAATAAATCATTTGGTTTTGTTATCATCAAAAAAGGGGGAGATTGTTGACATATGTGTTTTTGATGATGAGCAAATTAATTTGTTTATGAATAAATGATTTGTTTAATTAAATGTGTTTCATACAAAATCAAAATTGTATTTAGCCATACTGCACTTAATATTTTCTGTGTCGAGAAAGGATTCATTTTGTAGGAAAATTGGATGAAGTATCGATACACTGGAAGCTAAGTATCGATACATGAAAGGACACATATCGACACCTGGACAAAACTTATGCATGTTATTATTCACATATCAATATATTAAAGTCAAGTATCAATACATGTGGATGATGTATACATGATTGAAAGAAATAACAAGTATCCATACCCTGGTACAAAGAAAGTCGAGGAAGAGTAAAAAGGAGTAAAGTATCGATATATGAACTATACAGAGAAATAAGTATCGATACATAACTGGTAAAGTATCGATATGTTAACGAAATCCAAATTTGCTACGTAAAGAAGTATCGATACATGGACAGGAAGTATCGATACATGAAATGTGCTCCAGCAAAGAATCAACAAAGTATCGATACATGCCTCGTCTGCACACTACAACGGCTAGTTTCAAAACATTAAATGCTAGATTTTAAAGCCGTTAAAGAGACGATGGAAAAGCTCTCCTAAGGACTTTAAAAGCTTCAGTTCTCCAAGAAGAAGGTTAGAGAACTAGAGAACAAAACGAAGAGGTTGAGCAAAAGCATATTCCGTAATATCATTTTTTAGAGAGAGAAAATAACTTCAACACTTATTGTAAATCGACTCTTTGAGAGAGTTTATTTGTATTAGTTTGGGTTTCACTTCACCCTTAGAAAGAAAGACTTTGTATTTGACTACCTTTCACTGTTAAGGAAAGAGATTGTAATCTGGGTTACTCTTGACCCGTGCAAACGAAGAGGATAGTAGAGACTCAGCCCGGTAAAAGTTAAGAGAGTGGACGTAGGCCTGGTTGTGCTGAACCACTATAAATTTGTATTTGTATTCTCTCTCTCTCTTCTCTCTCTCTCTTATTCTCTGTTATTTTTTGTTTTGCATATACTTTAAATTTCAATTATTTATATATTTGTACAGTATTGTCATTGGCTTCATCATTATCATTCATTTTGTTTTTAAATCTCTTTAAAGCCAATTCACCTCCTTTTGGTTTTCACTGCCATCTTTTCACAAGCATTTTTGGGCCAACAAGGTTTTGAATTGGGTAGGCACCAAAAGTTTTATAATAAATTCCCAGTGTTTTTCTCACAAAATATCTTATAATTTAAAATATTTTTTATTCTTTAATTTAAGGTTTAAATATTTAGATATATAAAATATTTTTTATTTTAATTAGGCTCAATATTTAGATATTTGCAATGTAGTCTAAATATTTTAAATAATTATAATTTTGATTTAAAAATTTATAATATTTGAAAATTTAAAAATAGTGAATTTTCTACAGCATTCAAGAAGTAGATATTTCTATATTTTTATTTTATATCATTTATTATTTTATAGGTTATTGTTATGTTTCAATAACTAGTATTATTAGTAGTTGTGGTTGGTTAATTTTGAGAATCTACATTTCTACTAGCCACAGTAAGTGGTACAACGACCAAAGATTTTGGTCACTAATTACTAACTATTAAAAATAATAATTTATTTAGAGATTGGGCATTGATAGTGTTTGTTAATCTAGCTATGTAATATATAAATGGCATCTTCATCATCGCTAAAGACAATGGCTATGACAAATACAAAAAATAAAAGTTGAAAGATGAACAAATTATTTTGTGTACAGTTGAGACTAGGTACGAGTATGAATGGTCATATTGATACATTTAATAGATTAATTGCTAATTTGTTTAACTTAGATGAAGCTTTTAAAAATGAACATAAGGCCATATTGTCAATTGGCTCTCTTTCGGATGAATTGGGCCATCTTTATATTACTCTCTTTCATAAAAAAGAAAAATTGGCTTTCAAAGAAGCTTGTACTGATTTATTTAATTATAAAATTTGAAAGAAGATCAGAAGAAGAATGAGGATGAGTCAGTGGAAGCCTTTGTAATAAGAAGGAGAAGCTAGAATTGTAGGAAAAAAAAGAAAGGTAGATTATGCTTAAGAAAAATTTTTGGTAAAATTGAATGTGTATTTTATTATGAAAAAGGGCCTTATAAGAAAAATTGTTTAAAGTTACAAAAGAAAGAAAATGGTAAACTGCTTCTGATATATATGTGATAAAGCTTAAAGATAAGGTGTAAGATTTTTCTCTAGTAAGTCTAGTGTCCACTTTTAGGTTTGACCAATAAATTTTAGATTTGGGTTGTACTTATTATATGTGCTCATAAAGATTGTCTTTAATTTTAAAGAACTTGATTATAGAGTTATTTATATGGGAAAAGTTGATGCTTGTTAAATAACAAAGATAAGTTCAATCCAATTGAAGAATTGTGAAAAGTTTTGATATATGTTTGGTATATGCCAAAGTTGAAGAAGAATCACATCTCTTTAGGAGTTTTAGAATCTAAAGGTTACATTATGACTATGAACAATAAAATTCTTAAGGTTACTTTAGGTGTTTTAGTAATAATGAAAGGTACAGGTTGAAACAACTTGTATTACTATAGTGATAGTATACTTACTAGATCAGTAACTATAGTTTTAGAGAAAAATACAGACTTAAATTTCATCAAGTTATGGCATATGCATTTGGGATATGCATATAAAAAAGCCTTATCGAATGTGACAAATCAAGGTTATTAAAAGGAGTGAATTAGATTTTTATGAGCATTGCATTTTTAAAAAATAGATAATGATAAAAGTCAATATAACGATTCATAATACCAAAGACATTTTAGATTATGTTCACTTTAATGTGTGAGGACCTACTAAGATAGCATCTTTAAGAGGTATAAACTATTTTTTCACTTTTATTGATAATTTTTTAGAACAGTTTGGATGTATATCATGAAGACTAAGGATGATATATATAAAATTTTTCTTAAATGAAAAAAATGATTAAAACGCAAACTAGTAGAAAGGTCAAGCAATTTTGAATAAATAATAGTGAAGAGTATCACAGTTATCAATTTATAAAAGTTTGTTAAGATGAGAATATTTTACGCCACTTCAGAGCTAAAAACACACCACAATAAGATATGATAGTGGAATGCATGAACTTAACATTATTGGAAAAGGTTTAGTGTATGTTGTTTAATCCTTGGTTAGGTAAAGAGTTTTTTAACTGAGGCAGTTACTTATGCACGTCATCTCACTAATCATCTACCATCTAATGTAGTTAAGGGAAAAATTCTTTTAGAGGTATGGTTTAAAAAATCTATTAATAATTATGGCCCCTTACATATTTTGGGTTCCATTACTTATTGTCATGTAAAAGAGTCTAAATTAGATCTTAAAGCCGAGAGAGCACTATTTATAAAAATTACCTCAAGTGCGAAAGGATAATGTCTTTGGTGTTTAAGTATAAATAAAATATTATTTAGTAAAGATATGCAATTTGCTAAGTCTTCTATGTTGAAGAAGAAAATAGGAAACCAAATAGAAGTTAATGTACTCAACAGTAGGTAGAGTATGTTCAATAGCAGGTAGAGTTTGAAACAGCAACCCAGTAAAATTGTTAATTCTCTTATGATCGAAGATAACTTTGAAGATAAAGAAGGGAGTTTTACTCAAAAACTTCAACAATAACTAGAATTAATTATAATTAATAAGCCAAGTTGTAAGTTTTGCAGACATGCTCAGTTTACAAATATGGTAGTTTATGTATTTCTAATTGTGTATGATGATGTTCTTTCCACTTTCAAAGAGATAGTTAGATATTTAAAAACTGGTTAGTGGAAAAAAGTCATAGAGGAAGAAATGCAGTCTTTTCGGAAGAATGAAACTTGGAAGTTAGCTCAACTACCAGAAAAAAGAAAGCAATTGGGTGTAAATGGGTATATGTGAAGAAAAAAAAGATTTCTAAGAAGAATTATTCCTACTACAAGGTAAGATTAGTGGCAAAAGGCTATACTTCGAAAGAAGGAACTAACTATAGTGAGATATTTTTTCCAATTGTATAACATCCTTCTATTAGGATTTTATTAGTCTTGGTAACTTAATTGAATCTAGAACCAGTTAAACTTGATGTAAAAATGAAGTACCCTACTTACTTCTTATTTGAAAGTTAGTTACATCATTATCTTCGAGTACTAATGAAGAATGTGAGTATATGTCATGAAACTTATATTCTAATATGGTTGATAGATTGATTTATCTGACGATATGTACAAGCCCTGAGATTTCACATATAATTAGAGTTGTGAGTAGATAAATGTATGATCCTAAAATAAGATATTAGCAAGCTATGAAATAAATTCTATAATATCTATTGAAGACCATAGATTTTGATTTAATATTTGAATAGAATGATTCACTTAGTCATTGTACTATTAGCTATGGTGATTCTAATTATAATGGTGATTTAGATAAGTGTTGGTTAACTACTGAATATACATTTATTCTTATGAGAGCTTTAGTCAGTTAAAAATCTACTTTATAGTTTATAGTTACTTTGTCTACTACTGAGATAGAGTACAAATCAGGTACAAAGGTTATGAAGGAAGCTATTTGAATATAAGGACTGTTAAAGCAATTAGAAATTGGTCAAAAAAAGATTACTATTTATCCTAATAGTTAGAGTGTTATTCACTTAGTAAAGAATCCAATATACCTAGTTTGCACTAAGCATATTAATGTCGAATATTATTTTTTAACAGAAATTATTAATAAAGGAATGATATTACTTCAAAAGATTAAGACTACTGAGAATTTCATAGATATGTTGACTAAAGTGGTGTCAACGATCAATTTTAATGATTATTTGGATTTGATCAATATATTAAGAGTTTGATCACACTATATTGGGTATTTAAAGGAGTTGTAGAATTTTGTCAAAGTATACAAGAAAACTAAATTATTTTTTGTTAGAATTGACTAACTCGGGAAGATAGAGATTTGTTGAACCTTTCAAATTTATTTTTTTATCAAAATTGTATGGATAATTGAAAAATCTTTGGGTTTATAAAAGAAGACCAGAGGTTTCAAATTTGGTACACATTAAAATTCTTCTCTCTTTAGTTTGTTTTTTCACAATAGACCATACAACTTAAAATATTTTCTTGTCATTCTTTATCTTTGGGATATTTACAGAAGTACTTAGAATTTTAGTTATTTTCAATTAGACTCAAATATTTAAATATTTGTTGTGTAGCTTAAATATTTTGAGCAATTATAGTTTGATTTAAGAATTTGTAATCTTTACAAAATTAAAAATTGTTTGTGGTGTCTAAAGATGTAGTTGATTGCTATGAGAGCCGAATCCCTTTAACATGATAACTAGAATAGAACTTGAAGAAGGTAAACTCTTAACCCGCTATATCTCATTGCGTGATAGTGTAGAATGTAGACCGTATAGGTGTCGGTAATTATACTACACATTGTTAAATTATTATATTTTCTTTATTTTTTTATTGTATTCTATTTATTATTTTATGGCTTATTATTATATTTCAATAACTAGCATCATTAGCAGTTGTGATTATTTGGTTTTTGAAATTTTGTATTTTCACTAAGCATAACATTCAATTTCACTTATGCTTCCAAATTATTTCAATATCATCAATCCAATTCCAACCTATATCAAATATTTAAAAAGATATGAAAAGATATGAAGTTAGCACAACATCAAACACTATAAACCCGACTTCTATCTATCATTCTTAAAGTTGACATATAAGATCTAACGTTAATGGATCTAACATGCAAGGCTAAAAACAATTATAATGACTCATAAAACTGAAATCTTAAATGTTAGAAAGTTTTGGCTCATTGGTCTTGCTTGCATCTCTATCTATATCATTGCCCCTCTGGTTGCATTTTCATTAAACATAAGACATAGGCTTCCTAGCCATAACTACATAAGATAAATTGTCACCACACTTTGATCCATATTATACTTGCACAATTATCTACATTATTTCATATAACACATGTGCCAAGTCCTTTAATCATTCACTCTACTATGCTCTTCTCATATGCTATTGCTCAATATTTCTCTATAATGAGAGAATTAAAAATATGTACTCTCTCTTTATCAACATTCTCTCATATTTTTTATAATTCATTAGTAACTGGCTTTTCTTGTTCAACCTAAAGTTATATCTTTTCTTTATATCTAGTCGTGTATTATTCTTTTTTGTATCTAACTTGTATATAACCATGTATATCTAATCATCATGTATGCTACCATCCTTATAATAATTTTTCATCCCAAAATAAACTAAAGTATATAACCATGTTATTTCTCACATGGTATCAATACTATCCTTATTTAATAATCACATTCATTAGTCAATTCTCCTTTACCAACTATTCAAACATTTTTAGTCTTACTAACTATTTCAAATGGAATTCTGACAATCAAAATGATTGATAATAGGCTTTTTCCATCCTTTTTATAATTTTTACAAACTCTCTTGCCTTCTTTTGTACTCTTGACCTTGTCACTAACTAAGCTTATAATTCACTTGCTCACAATTCAATTTAGTAATAATTTCTATCAATCCATAACTTTATACTTACCTCAACTATAGTTCTGAACTTAATTGATGTGGCTGATTAAGTAGCCTTTTATAGGCACTAAGTTTCTTTAATAGCTACGATCTGTTCTTACTATTTTTTGAGAATCCTTCCTCAAATTACTCATTAGCCTACTTGTAATACCACATCTATGCTATGATTACTTAAAACTTTCTTAGAAGTAGACTTCTCATATCAATAACTGATCTTTACTATTCTTATTCCTTCTCATTTTCTCATCTATTATCATCCTCATCGATTTTCATTTCTTATTTTATAACATTGATTTACTAGTCCCTTAATCCTAATAACCACATTTTTACATGAAAGTGTGAAGTTGATAGTTTTTCTTTTAATAAACTATCTTGTTCTAAAATTTCCTAAGAAATCCTTTGAAAACTTGAGGCCTACTTAAATCCATTTCTATAATTTCTTCTACTCTCTTTATTAACTAGTAGAACTTTTATGCAATTAAACTTAATGTATGAGTTACTCGCTTAACACTACCTTAGCTAAAATCTCACTGTAATCATTATTATATCTACTAATTGACATACATTACTTAGGTCCCAACTATCTGAGTATCTCTAAACATCATGCTTTTTATCCGTATTCACTAGCAGAATTTATGAGACTTTGAGAAACACTTTATCTATAAGATTATCTTACAGTATTCTTATAATATTGATGAAACTGTTTAGGATCATAAGTTAAATAAAAGTATTAGACTACAAGAAGAGTCTTATATATTTAATAAGGAATTTAAAAGCAAATCATGTGGATTGGATACCAGAGCGGTCGTGCCTGATATGCTAGTATCCCGAATGTACTACATACAAGACCCCAACCCTACTAATACAGTCACAGACTTCTAAACCATGCTCTGATACCAATTTTGTTGCACCATAAAATTCTTGGAATATAATTGATAGAAGATAAGGCTGGCCTTTCTTCTTAAGCCTCTACTAACATACAAACTGTAACATATTACTCATAATCTATTATATATAGATTATGCAAATATATATGAGACTTAACTCAACTCAACATATGATTCATTGAATATAAAAGAAACTCAACCGATTAACACTACGGAAAAGGTTCTGTGCCCAAAACAAATGTATATGTACTCATCATTATTATGTATATCTTATATATCAATTAGAACTCAAAATACATATAGGAGTTATCATGCCTAAAACATGCGAACCATACATAAATGGATCCATTTCCTTAATAATTGTATAAATATATCCAACTTTACTTGACTAACTTTTGAAAACCTATTGAAAAATCTAGATAACCTGAATAACCTATAAGATTGTAAGAGAATAAGTCTTAAGTGAGACTTATTGTTAGCTTGTATTTTGTTTATGTTTTTCATACTTATTTCCCTCGATTTAATGTGATAAATTGTATTTTGTGGGTAGATTTTACTTGGTTTGTGTTTTTGTGTTTTTAAGTAGGTCAAGGATGAAGTTTGATGATTTTTGAAATGGAAGAAAATATTTCCAGCAAGTTAGAAAGCAACCAGAAGCAAAGCCCAGCAAAAATAGAAAAATTACCCCTGTTGTGACACTAGCCTTGGGCACGGCTAAGGCCACGGCGCAAAAAAATTTTGGACTTCAGAAATTCACATTTTTGATGAGCCACATCAGTTTTTATCCTATTCTAATGTTTCTAAACATCATCTCCAGAGAGGATAAGTGGCCTATGAAGTCTAGAAGAGCTGAAACTCTTGAAAAACAAAAGAATTACAATTTACAAAAAAGGAGAACACTTTTTAAAGTAGGAGACTTCAAATCTAAAAGGGGAGAGACATCAGCACGAAAAACCCAGAAAAATCAGAGGGCAGAACGTTGAGAAAGAAGAGAAGACGAAGAACAGCAGCATATTTTCCAGATTTGTGTTTTCTTTGTTCTAGATCATGAGCAACTAATTTATTTTTCTAGTTGAAGGATAATTAAATATTGGTTTTAAAGGATTGTAAGATCTATATTTAATTTCTAAACTTTTATTCATTCTTGGTATTTATTCCAATTCTGTTCTTTATGATTATTAATGTTGATTTGTAAATCATAATGGTTTCTATGACATGATTCGACTTGTAGATCATCACAGCTATCTGTTACATGATTCGGTTTGTAGATCATATTAATTTCCGTTACATGATTCGATCACATTATACTTCCATATAGAACTTCATATCCGTAATTGTATGATTTTCTATATAGTGAAAAAAGATATCCTAACAAAATATCTTGGATTGCATATTCTAACTTAAATGAATAGCCCTAGTGTTGTTTGTTGGTTAAAATCGGGTTTCTCTAATTCTTAATGCTATCAATAAATTAAAATCTATGAGCTATCTCTAGGTTTGTTTATTGGTTAAAAAGCAATTATTCCGTTTGACCTAATTGTTTTACAACTTAAGGAGAAATTGGTTACACAAACTCGTACTAGTAACTATAACTGGTTTATCAAGATAATAAAAGTGTCTTTGTTTCAATGATCAATCCATGCAAACCAATTTGAAAATTATTCGTTTGACTAGATCTTCATATATTTGATTTTTCTCCTTTACATTATTTTTATTCTTGTTGATTTAATTAATTTTGTTAGTTTTTATTTTCTTTTAGTTATCGCAATTTTTTTATTTGTTTGGTTAATTTATTTCCTAGTTTTCGAAAGATTTAAAATTCATCCGTTCCCTGTGGAGACGATCCCACTCATCACTATCTATAAATTTATTTTTAGGATTGAGTTGATATTTTTTATTTTTGACGGATTCGATAACCGATCATTGTTCATGTTAATTTTTTTAAATTCGAATTCATTTAATCGTAATCGTGCCGAATAATCATATCATAACTCAAATTGTCACTTCTAAATATAATACGACATTAATGTATTGTAGTCAATATCTAATTCTAAACTCTTTTTATTTTTGGTTTTCTTTCTTTACAATCTTTTTTCTCTAAATTTTGGAAGTAATTAAATTATTTATTTATTAAGTTTTCTGTGTGTGAGATGCAGCCAATTTTCCATTTTTTTGAAGCGGCCCATTTCCTTATATATAAAACATAAACACTCTTTCTCACTAAACTGTTAGAACTAATTGATTAATTAGTATTTGGGATATATCGATACAAACGGTTATGGTTGAAACTTACTAAGAAAAAGAAAGGTAAAAATTTAGGATAAAATTCTTTTGGTTTTTAGTTTAAATTGTTAGTTGTTTAGTGAGAAGAAAATTTCTGCTTTAAATATTTCTTGATATCGGCCAGTAGAATTAAAAAAAAATCTAAACTAGACTAATAATCCGCAATGGAATTTCCTTCTCAATAAACATGTGCACACCAAACAAAGAATTAGAAGACAATCCTAAATTATTGGCCAAACAATTCACAATAAAATTTTCTTTCTCTAATATGTAAACACCCACTTGCTATAATTTTAAGATGCTTGAAAAAATTAAAAACAAAATTTTAATTAATTAAAATTTATTAATAATATAAACAAATTTTTATCGAATTTAGATTAAATTAATAATAGAAAATTACTAAAAACAATTTAAAATTATTTAACAGAAATATTATAACTTTAAAAAATATTAAATCAACAAAATTGCCCATCTTACACTTTTGAACTTCGATATATTTATTTGAATTATAATTGCAAAGGCAGTGGTGTTCAAGTGAATCATGTCCATAGTTTTCTGTTGGAATCCTGCTTATTAGCCAACCAATTTTGAATATCTTAATGAGGAAAATGTAAGGCGGTGGGAGAGAATTGTTTAAGTGGAAAATAAAAATTAAAAAGAAAAACAAAAAATCAAATCAAATCTACGGATTTTAATTTAATTTCAGTCAATTTCTAGGATTTTTTAAATGTCAATAAGACAAAAATTTTGATATTTCCTTCCAATTTTACATGGAAAACTACCTCAAGGTTACAAATATGTCGGGTCAGACTGGGATGACACAGGCCAGACATATAAGTAATGTTAACCTGACCCAATTTATGAACGATAAAAGTTTGATACGGTCCAACCTATTTGATGGTTCGTGCCGAGAGGTTAAGCCCCCAAATCCGATCCGTTTGTAAATTATATATATATAATTTAATTATTTATTTTTTATTTTTAATACAATATGGATATAAATTATGTTCCCCTTAATCGTTTAATTAATGTCATCAAATTTAATTCATAATAATAATAAATCAAAATTAATGTATATTGACAATATACAACAAAATATAAATTAAAATTAAAATTTACATTAAATTAATTTAAATGAAACCGATTTTTTATTCAATGCAATTAATTTACAAATAAAACTTGTTTTATCAATTTAATTGATGAATTTTATTGAAAAAACTATGTTAATATATAATATATTATATGTATTTATAATTTTATATATCAATTAATCAATTATCAATCTAAATATTTAAAAATTAAAATGCTTAATTAAGTTATGATAAAATACAGTTAGTTATAGGTTTATCTTTATATAATAAATTTTAAATTACTATATTTTATTTTTGATTAATAAAAATAATAAAATAATATTTATGTAAATTAGTAATAAAATTAATATATTATTTAATTATTGTATGATTACTTGAACTATTAAATAAAAGTTTGTAAATTTACTTAAATAACTATATATATTAGTGTATTCGTTTTATTTTATTTATAATTAAGTATAATTGATCTTCATATATTATGTTTTGATAAGTTTACATTTAATTGAAATTAAGCAATAATCAATATAACAATCTATTACAACACTAAATTAAGTATTTAAATTTTGATTATAAAATATAATTTATAATCAAAATATAATTAATTATTATAATTTATTTATTTATCAACAAATTAAATTTTAATTAGTCATAGTTATAACTTGTAAGTTATAAATATATTGTTATTAATTATTATTCAAAATTTAAAATTTAATTTAATTTATTTTAGTAAATACATTATTATTTTATTTTATTTTGGGTATTATTATTTTAATCTAATAAGTAACTCATTTTTTTTATCAATTTTAGATAATTTAAATTAACTATTTAATTTTTAATTTTTAAATATAAAATTATGAAAATAATAATAATAATAATTTTTTAGGCCTATGGGCACGCCCTAGCCTAACTCATACGGGCCGTGCCAAATCTTTTTTTTTTTTTTTTTACTTGACTCGGACTGGCCTAATACATTAGCCCGCAACAGCCTCATCTCGTTTACCACCTCTACAATTACCTACTAATAACAAAAAATATTCTTTTAATTATATGATGTCACCTCAATTTGTATATATACTTAATATAGGTGGCATTATTCTATTTTATTTTTATAATTATTTGTACCTTGATTAATATTTTAAAATTGTTGTATAAATTCATATCTATTTGATATTTATACAAAAATTAATTATGAACAAGACTTTTAATGTCAATTTTAATATCATTTCCAATATATTAATTTCCAGCATATTTATAGACCATAAAATATGGTTATTCTATTAACAAACTAAAAAATTCAATATAAGTAACTAAGAAAAGTAGAGCATTTTGTTAAATATCATCAAATGGGTTGGCTCATAATGAATGAAAAAGAGGAAAAAAACCAATTCTTTGAGAAAAAATGGAGATTAGGTATTGAATCTCATCAAATGGGTTGGTTTTCAATTAGTGCAAAGCAGGAAAAACGAAATATTCTTTGAGAAAAATTGAGAGAAGTGAATGAATTCCACTAGTAAAGGGAAAGCGTCAAACTTTTAAATCAATAACTCTCCAATAATAAAACAATTAGGTAGGAATTAGCAATCAATTATTGGTGAAGGTTCTTAAAGGTCAAGTAAGACTTTTATGATGTTGACTTTCTCTTGTCATCAGGATTAGTATTGAAAAGGTCTCCATCGCATTGAAAAGTTTGTATACAGAAAAGATAAATTAAGGGTGCATTTGGTAAGTTTATTTTCAAAATTTTTAAATTAGTATTTTAAAAATTATATTTTTAGGAATGAAATATGTCAATTGGTAATATTTGTTAAAATTATTTTGTTGGAACAAATAAATAGTTGTTTTTTACAAGAATAGATAGTTGTTTTGAAATTTTTATAATTATGAGCCATATTTATGGGTGTAGTTTTAAAGGTATTATTTTTTTTTAAAATATGTTTTACCAGAGATCAAATATATATTTTATTATGACTTTTATTCTTAAAAATTCAAAAAATATTTTTTAAGAATAAATCCAAACAAACCCAAATAAAAAAGTATTTATTATATAAACAAATCCTTTTTGTCATATACACAATCTTTATTTAAACAATAGGCTCATAGGTTACGAAAGTAAATTGCCTTTATTATATTTAAATTCAGTTAAAAAATAAAATACAAATAATTATTAAATTACTAAATTATAATTATTAACTATGAAGTTATTTAATTAAATTAATGTTGATTATTATTTATCAAGCAGCCTTCTATAATTCAAAATGATATCATTACTCTTTAGTAGTAGTCTAATACCAGTATACTATTGGTAAAGGGAAAAAAATATCCAATTATTACACAAAATAAACAATTTCATTTATTTTAAATTTTGGGCCCTACCTTTTATGCTTTAACAAAGAATAACATAGTTCGTCTAGCTTTTACACATAGGTTCCTTATTAAGTTGAAATTATCAAAATACCCTTCAATGCTAAGTTACGTAAGTATTGTTGCGATCAGTGTTATTAAAATCGCGATTTTAACTCAAAAAATCGTTAAAATCGCGATTTTAAAGAAGAAATCGCTTTTGATTTTAATAAAATCGAAATGGATCCGAAAATGTTAAAAACATCGTTTACAAATGTAAAATCGGAAGAATCGCGTTTTTGCGTTTTTGTATTATCATTTGATCAGATCGGACTAAAGAGCATAGGTGATCTCACCGTCCTCGAGTTGCTGGAGCATGTGGAGCCATGAGTCGCGCGTGCAAAGGAAGAATCCAACTTTGGAGAAGTCGAGGTCCGGATTGTTGTTGGAGAGGGAAATCTTCAAAACGTCGAGCTCGAGCTGGCCACGGTGTGTGAAGCCAAACTCGTCGAATGGGATAATCTTACGGTCATTGGAACGAAGCTTGTTGTAACAGATCTCGGCCAAGGAAAGTGAGAAGAATAAACGAAGGAAAAGCAGAGAAAAGACAAAGGATATCATTAGAACAACAAAACCCGCATAATACCCCATCCCGTTTTTTCCTTTTTTCTGGGTTTTCTACTCCCCAACCAGCAACCACACTTCCGTCCCTGGGTTTTTTGTTCTCCAGCCAGCAACAACAACTTTCATCCTTCTCATCAACCAGCAACCTAGCAGCTGGTTCGTTTTTTTTCTTCCCTTCCCAACACAAATACCATCTCACAAACACCATCTCTTTCTTTCCTTGGTAACCTCCATAGCCTCACAAACCCTTACTGCAACCTTTTCACAAAACCCTCTTTGAAACCATCAACAGCTCCACACTCTTTTGCACAAAACCCGTAGGCCAGCTCGGTTTCTGCTCGGTTTCTTCCCTCGGTTAGTGTGCTTTGTTTAATCCGTCACTCACTGCCACCTTTTCACTCTTTCCTTCACGTTTCCTTTCCTCACAAGACAAATAGCTTCAGATATAATATATTTAAATATTTAAATTTTAAAAATATCAACATCTTTACTACAGTATATTTTATTTTTTATTACATAATCTATTAAAGTGGGACACGTAACATCATAATCTAATTAAAGTAAGATAGATATTTAAAAAATTGGTGGTGAACTGATCATTATTAATTTACAGTAATTCCAAGTAAATGAGATTATGAGAAGAAGTTTTTAAATAAAAAAAATAAAAAAATCTATCAAAAAAATCGATCGTTTGATTAATTTTATATATTTTATTTTTAATATCAAATTAAATTTAAAAAATTAATTTTATTATAATTTTTATAGAATAATAAATTTTATATTTTAATTTTTTAATTTTATTAATTTATAAAAATATTTTAAATTTTTTATTATTTATATATTATTAAAAATTTCGTTTTTACGTTCCGTTTTTTTAAATATAAAACGATTTTAATTAAAATCACGATTTTAATAACCTTACCCTCAACCCTTCACTCTTCATCTTCTTCCCACCTCTTCCACATTCTTCCAACTTCTTATACTTTTATATTTAATTAATTCCTCACTCATTCTCCCAAATAAATACATGATAACAACTCATTTTTATATTTATAATCAACCAATTAAAATCAAATTTTTACATACCTTATAAATAAATATCGTTAAACATGTGATCGTCGATGATTTGAGGAAAACTTGGATTCGGTGGGTTAGAAAGTTTTTTTTATTAAAAATTAGGGTTAGGTTAAATAAAAAGGAAAGTAAAAGAAAGGGTAATTTAAAAAATAAGTTTTTTGAGTTAAGAGCATTTTTATTTGAAAACAGTAAATTAAATTATTTTTTATTAAAAATTTTAATTGTGGATATTTTTGAATTTTTAGGATGAATAACGGATATTTTGGTTAATTCCCAAATAAATAGTGTAGTGTCTACTGAATCAATTGAAAGTGGTTTGTGTTATGGAAACTTGCAAATTTGTTGTTACAAAATTTATGTGAATTATTTTTTTCTTACCTCAAGAACTGTTTCGTTACAATAATATGAATATAAGGGTATATACGTAATTGCATTCACCAGGAATAATTGACGGATTAAAAAATGTGGTTACTGGTTGCCCCCTTCTTAATTTTTCTTTCTGGTTCTATCCTTGTTGGTTGTATGGTCTTTTTTGCTTTTTGTCGTTTGTTTTTATTTTCTTTGTTTGTTTTTGGCCCAATTTTTGTCTTCCCCTCCAAATTGTCCATTTAATTCAGTAGGTTGGGCCTCCCCAGCTGGACAACACCGGTCTCAATGTGCACTTGTTTTAGACGTTTCCAGAAAGTGGAGAGTGAGAAACACAATTACAAACATCCAGTTGTCAAATTGATTGGACTTTGAATACTAACGTGATATGAAAAGGAAAAATATATATATTTTCACATTATTTTTATAATATTCTTATTCCTGATATAATTTATTTTTAATATTATTTATAATATTCCTATTACGGATATAATTTATTTTCAAAGCAAACGGGAATGGAAATGGAATGGGTGTGCCACGGAGTGGAATTTCTCGACGCTCACAACTTGAATTTCTCGATGGATTGAGCAAAAGAGCAAGAGAGGTCTGCTTGTCTGCCGAAGTGTACCACACGATATCCATACCTTGAGTACCGTGGCCTGTTACTCATTTTCAAACGTGTTAGTTCATTGTCACCTGTTTTTTTTTTTTTTTAATAGTATAATATTAAAATCTATTACTATTACACGCCAAACTTTTATCAAAAATTAGATTTTATCAAAACACCATTTTTAACTCTAACTAGATTGACAAAAATAAAATTACATCTTTTAATTAACTATATATATGTATGTATATGTTATTGATGGGTAAAACTGATATGTCTTGAACTTCGTATTTTAAGATAGATCATTTGTTGAGAATCTGGATTTGATTTGAAATAAGAAAACATAATCAGCAGAAAAAACCAAATTTTTTAATAAAAATCTTTTCATATTTAATTAAGGATTTTTTTTGATAATTAAGTTTTTTTAATTTTAAAGAAATTAAAAATAAAAAATAACAGCAATTCAATATATTATTTTTTTGTTACATGTTTTTTCGATTTTCTTATTTTATATAGTTGAACTTTGTAATTATAGGACGGACATATATATGTCAATCATTACTTTTTATCGAAGATCACAAAATCAATTATTGAAATTATGAATTGTAACCGTAATTATCATTATTCGCATTTATCTATTTTAAATATCTTGTTTAAAATTATTAACGGGTCAATGTAATTGTGGTAGTGGTCTCGAGAACTTATTCACTAACAATCTCATTGTAGCTCTCATTATGGACCTTTAACCGTAACATCTCGACCTCCCAAGACCCTCAAAGATCATGTCTCTACATATGAACTTAGTAGTATATTATGGTTTTCGGATTTTCAGAATAAAATGTAGGAGTCAAAGGGTTATCTAGATTTTATATGTTGGCTCTTTGATCACAAGAAGTGAGTCTGTGTCTCGGGATCCCACCTCGAGACTAGTATGGTAATAGGTGTTCACTTCATAAAGCTCTCTTAGCTCACTGTGATTAGGATCTTAGCAGACCCTGGGCTGTTGTTGGAGAATTAGGCTCCAACTAGACCTTTGGACTCATAGGATTCAAGATTCTTTTTAGCAGTAAGCCTCTCAATTTTTAATTAAAAGTAATTAAATAAAATTGAAACCAAGGTCCCGATTTAATTTGACATCACTCTTCTTCTTTTATTATCCTCTAGCTAATGTCACTCAACTCCATCCATTAGATGCATGAGTTGCTAAGGTTTGATGATGTGATCGGAGCTCTTCATTTGATACTATAATAAATACCTTTTTTTCCCTTCATTTCTCTTTTATTGTCTCTTCATTTGCAAGCTTATACTTCTTTATAACTTTAAACAATCTTGTGATTTCCAGAAAGCATCTAAGATCCAACTTTCCAAGGATATAAGACCATACTATGCCTATTTTCTTAAGACCTTCAATGATTTTATTGCCTGCTACACCTCGAATGTGTTTGAGACCTTCCTTTAGTGTGACTTAAAGTTTACGCTGGATTATATGTATAGATAAAGCCTTCAGGTAAGTTTAACACCCTTTTCTTCTATCGTTTATATAGTCTTCACTTTAACTTTCTATTTTTGTCTCAAACTCTCTATGCCATGATCACACATCCGAACTTTTTGAAAATAAAGAAATTTTTTTTTAAAGTAAATGGAGAAAATGAAAAAGCAGAACAAGGAGGCATTGAAGCAGATAATATTCGTTGAGAAGAACCTCACATTGAAAAGACTAAATTCAAAGAAAAAGAATATCAATAGTGTTATGGCCCATATTTTTGAATAAGGGTATGGTATTTTCGTCTTTTTATTTAATGCACGTTTTAGTTTGGTATGAACCGATAGTATTTTGAGGTATCGTATGAAATTTGTGAAAGGATTAGATAGAGAAAATAAAGAAAATAGAAGTCGAGAAGTAATCGAAGATTCGACCATTGTTGAAAATGAAGACAGGGAGCATTCGGTCGAACGAATGCTTGGATTTGTTCAAATGAATGCATTCGATCGAACAAAGGTGTAATATCCCATATCTCGATTCAAGGGCAGTTTAGTATATAGAAATAAGCTAAGGGTATTTTGGTAATTTTACTATAGGTACTGTAGCAGTATCAGAATTCGTATTGGTTGGTATCGAATGAAAGCTTGTAATATCTAGATGATCATACCACAAACGGCACTCGAATTGGATACGTATTGAGAGAGTTATGACATTTTTCGACTAAAAAAAAAAACGGACGAAAACAAGCAGAAACAGAAGTTGACGATACGAAAGTTTTCGAAGAAGAGGCTAAACTTTTGGTGATGAATATGGGGTGAAAAATAAAGCCTGTTAGGGAGACACATAGCAAAATAGAAGTCGAAATACGAAGTAGGATGAGAAATGACTGTTTTACCCCCGAAGAGAAATTTTTCTCGAAATGACCGTTTTACCCCTGATGCCTATAAATAGGCCATAGGGGTTCATTTCCA
>JAVXUL010090966.1:0-22560 GCA_035590515.1 Trichilia minutiflora | reverse complement strand
GATGCTAGCAGATGCTATTGGAGTTGCTCGACTAGTTGAGGAGCGAAATCAACTTCAGAAGAAAACTAATTACCCCAATCACTCTCAAACCACAACAACAATAAGCTCCAACGCTGCCCCTAGAGTATTAGGCCCCCCACCTGTTCAGTAAGGAATTCGAAATACAATTGCTAACCCAACCACATTTCGATGAATTACTAATTAAGAGACAAGAGAGCGACGAGAAAAAGGTTTATGCTACACTGTGATGAAAAATTTTCCCCAGGTCATCATTGTGAACGCCCGCAACTATTCATGATAGAAGAGAAAGATCAATCAAGCGTTGACAAAGATGAAGAAGAGGAAGCAGGAGCTGACAACCAAGAGACCATGCCTAAGATTTCTTTTCATGCAATCTTTGGAGATAACCATCCACAAACAATTCGAGTGCTGGGCAAACCATTTATAGTCCGTACTGACTAAAGAAACCTTAAATACTTACTTGAGCAACGTATTACCACTCCAGCACAAGCTTGATGGCTCTAAAAAATCATTGATTATGATTATGAAATTGAGTATAAGCATGGGCCCGAAAATCAAGTTGCCAACTTTCTTTCCCGTGTCGTTGAATTTCAGTTTTTATCTATCTCTAAGCCACATGTAGATTGGTGGTCAAAATTATAAAAGGAAGTATAACAAGACCATTTTTATAAGAAGCTGAGTCTAACACAATCGTACCAACTAATATATCGGGATGGAGTTTGGTTCAAAAATGGCAGGGTCTACTTAAGTCCCACATCCCCACTAATTCTACAAATCATTACAGATTGCCATTCATCGTTAATTCATAGGCATTTTGGATTCCATAAAACTCTTTCTCACATCAAACTCAGTTTTTGGTAGCCTAGCATGCGACTAGCAGTGAAGAGATTCCTTCGACAATGCAACATATGTCAACAGTACAAAATTGACTGTATGAAACCAACAGGATTATTACAACCGCTACCCATTCCCACCCGGGTATGTAGTGAAGTATTGATGGATTTTATCGAAGGATTACCATCATCAAATGGCCATACAGTCATCATGGTAATTATTGATCACTTATCAAAGTATACCCATTTTGTTGCTTTAAAACACCCATACACAGTAGTTACGGTTGCTAAAGCATTTGTAGCCAATGTAGTTCGCCTCCATGGTGTACCAATCTCCATTGTTAGTGACCGGGATAAAGTGTTTTTAAGTTTTTTTTGGTAAGCACTATTCTAATTATAAGGGACAAAACTTTGTATGAGTTCAGGTTACCACCCGTAGAGTGACGGCCAATACTTGCGATGTTTCATAGGAGACTAATCTCGGAAATGGCTTGAGTGGATTCCTTAGGCTGAATTCAGCTATAATACGTCCATCTACTCCTCTACCTAGATGACACCATTCGCAGCTGTTTATGGTATTCCACCGCCAAATATATTAACTTATGTCCCAGGCACTTCCCGCATTCAAGCAGTTGATGAGTACCTCCGTGACCATGACACCATCTTGTATGAGCTATGTCAGAATCTTTCTATGGCCAGTTAGCAAATGAAATGTCAAGCAAATCAGAAAAGACAAGATGTCTCCTTTGATATCGGTGATTATGTGTATCTTAAGCTCCGACTATATCGCCAAACTTTTGTGGCCTTTCGTACTTCAAAAGGAAGAAGCTTGCACCATGTTTTTTGTTACCCTTATCAAATTATTGAAAAGGTGGGGCCTGTGGTATTTCGGTTAGCTCTTTCTTCGACCTCTCACATTCATGATGTGTTTCATGTTAGCATGTTGTGAAAACATTTGGGTCCATTACACCCACCAATTTCAACTCACTACCTTCATAACAGATGATTCTGTGATACTTCCACAACCAAAAGCTGTACTAGATCATCGACTAATTCAAAAAGGTAAATATCGTCTAACGTCTGACATTTTAGTCAAATGGAAAGGTACCCCAAATGAAGATGCGACATGGGAGAATGAGTGGTGCTTTGCTAAGTCCTATCCAAACTTTCTTCCTTGTGGACAAGGATCTTTAAGAAGGAGGGAATGATACGTTATCATTGCATGTGTCATGCAATACGTGATCTGTTTTATGTTCACTTAATAAATTAGTTAGAACTAGTCTTTAAATGTTTGTTTTCTTTTGTTAGTGTGTAGATATGTCAAGAGAATTGGTCTTCATTTTTCCATATTTATAGCTTAATTGTTACATTACTAGTTGTAACACTATTATAAATAGTCTAAGTTATAATCAATAAAAGGGACTTATATCCGTCTTCCTCAATTCTTCTATAGTTTTGCAACTTCCTTCTCTTCGTCTCAACTCATTTATGCACATCTCCTTTCCTTTAAATTGATTCGTATAAAAAAAAACTCTAAAAAAGGAAAATAAATCATTCAAAGTTTGATATGCTAAATCACTGTATGACTAATATATAACGATCATTATTTAAGAACGAGCATAAACACAAGGTACATTATATTCTTTCTATTTTGATTTTGATTTTTTATCTCTATATCCATTTTGTTATGATTATGACAGATACATTGAATATACATTTCAATTAGTAAAAATTTTGAGTATATATAATTAGTCGAATGTTTCAGGATAGAATTTATGAAAAATGTCATCTGAATCACATTCTGA
This sequence comes from Trichilia minutiflora, assembly GCA_035590515.1. Classification (NCBI taxonomy): domain Eukaryota; kingdom Viridiplantae; phylum Streptophyta; class Magnoliopsida; order Sapindales; family Meliaceae; genus Trichilia; species Trichilia minutiflora. The sequence continues at coordinate 19,901 of JAVXUL010090966.1, read as the reverse complement.
TTGAAAGAGCATAATCTTGTATACTGTGTATGTATTTGAAAAAAAGATAACTATTTGGTGTTTTAACATGTTCTTGAGCTTATTGTACCTGTGAAAATCATTATATTTATGGGTGCTCTATTTTGTTGTACCCAAGAGCAAACTTTTTAAACGGTGTCGTGCAAATTCTTGTTTCCGTTTTTGTCTCTTCCTGCTGGGAAATTTGGGCTGGATCTTGCAAACCAGTCTTTTCAAAGAACAGAGCTCTGTCAAATAAAGCCAATTTTGCTCCAGGGAGTAAACTTTTGGGTTCTGCTTGGACTGGACTGACCGAATTTCATATCATTTGCCTCGGCTTCGGCGCATTCAGAAACCCTTTTTGAGTGCTGACATAGCCCACGGCTATGTCAAACCAAATGACTTAAACACCACCAGCCCATATTGATTGAAAGAAAATCAATTAAAAAAATGACTGAAACGTGATGTTTTCTGTAATTGCGAAAGGAATTTGGTAATAATTGCAAAAAGGAAAATAAAAATTTTAGTGAAATAAATCTAATTGAAAAATTAACCATCTTCGGCTTTGGTGGACTCTGAAACCTTTTTTTAGTGCTCTGGTACAGCCTACAGCTTATGTCAAACCACATGACTTAAAACAACGCCAACCCATTTTGATTGATATAAAATCAATTAAAAGATAACTAAAACGTGATTTTTCCTGTAATTGCGAAAGGAACTTGGTAATAATTGAAAAAAAGAATATAAAATATTATTAAATAAATCTCATTGAACAATTATACATCGCCTCTGTCGTATGAATCCTGTTTTAGTAACTCACGTGTATTATTTGTATAAATAAATCTCATTGAACAATTATACATCGCCCCCTTCGCATGAATCCTGTTTTAGTAACTCACATGTATTATTTGCATACTATTTAATATAATATAAAAAATGAAGAAACCTATTTATTGCAGTTATAGGATATGATGTGTCCTTTTACCTGACTAGCTTCGTGCATGCAAGCAGTTTTTTTTTTTTTTTCAAATATATTTTTAAATTTGAGACACACAATTCTCAATCCATGCATGTATATTTTCGGACTCACTTAATAGCTTGCACTAAAAAAATATGTATAATATTACAAATTATTTAATCAAGCCTTGAAATATTACGCATGCATACATTTGTTTCAACTATAAACCAGAAAAACTAAGACTAGATTCATTGCTTAGTAATGATTTAAATGCCCCAATTATGAAAATTCTGTATGTCAAAATTAATTTACTTACCCGCAAAGAGTTGATAGCCCACCAGCACCATTTAACAATTAATTTCTAAATACAATTTATAAATAATAAACACATTCTTAATGTTTATTCCAATCATATCAAAATGCCTAGAAACCATCCCAAATTAGAACAAATTCAAGGATCCAAATTTTCATATAATTAGCGATGTCGTGTATGGATGAATAATTTTATTGAATGAATTATGTACGTACGGAAATTAAAATAAAAGTTTTTTTTTTTAAAGAATAAGACAAGATGTTGTAAAGAAAAAAAAAATAGTGTTCGAGAAAACAAATACCGAGTATTCTTTTTTTTTAAAAATACTGTATATATTTTTACTATTTTGGGGGTCAATAATAAATTTGTGAACCCTTGATACTCGAATTTTTTTTTGCACTATTGTAAAATTTTCCAATTTTCTTTTACTGCATCTACTTCTTTGTGCGGCAAGAGACTCACTCTTTCTGATCTTCATCGCTGAGAAACAGACGGTCCAAAACACCCACTTTCCCTACTACAAAGCCCAGGCTAATATGTGAGTAATAATACCATATATTCCCTCATCGTATCCACTACCTTTCCATTTACGTAGACTGAAGACTGGCGAAATGCCATCATTACAAAACCGTCCACAACAGGTTGGTCCTTTTGTCATTTGTCATTCCCTTAAAATCGTATCCGTCGTCTCTTCTCTGTTACTCCCATCACTACTCACTGCGCTGCTCTTCGTCACTGTCACTCTCGTTCTGATTCTTTTCTTTTCTTCCACTCTCGTTTTTAAAGAATTAGTTTTTGTGCTTCTACAATGGCAACTCCTTCACCAGTACCCGTCAAAAACATCTGCTTTTACTGCAAGACTATCTCTGCTCTTCTCAGGCCTGGATGGCGCCTTCGTTATGGCGGGTCTGCTATGCTTTGCGATCGTTGCGTGTAAGCTTTATTTCCTTTTACGTGTTTCTCCGTACTATCTCTGTCGCAATTTGTTCAATTGCATGTTGATGTTGGGCTCTTTAAAAGACATTAATGTATTAAAGGTTATATTTTTTTATTCATAAACACTTTTTTTTTCCATTGTGTTGTAACGTATATCTTGTTTTCTGATTTAGGTTGATGGAAGACTATACTTGTTTCTTCATTATCCAAGTAGAAAACTTGTTGACTCTTAAAAAAAAACAGTTAGAAAACTTTTTGGGCACTTTGTTAGAACAAATAGGATTTACTTTATTTTTGAAAAACACCTTTTTATATTTCTTCGGAAACTCTTTCAGATTAAGTATCAAACAGGTAGCCACTTTTTTTTCCTAGAAAATATCTTTATTTCGGAAACAGTAGCAGATGATTATTGAATCTTAAGAACACACAATTCATTTTTTTTTCATATTGTAAGACAGTTTTTCAGAAACCATTTTTTTGGTGTAAAAACGTGTTTGTTTAACCTTGGGATTTTTATACAAGAGATATGTGATTTATGTCGATTTGGTTTTCTCCAAATATTTTGAAGGGTTTATCTCGGTTCATTATGTCTGGTATCTTGCATTGTATAATATAGTAACTGATATATGTTTCTGTGCGTCTCTCTCAGCTTTTAAATTGCGTATATGTCAATTAAATGCAATATGCTTGATAATATCTTCTTTTTGGTGGATTGCTTAATGGAATTTACGTATTGACAGTCGGGTTTGATGATTGTGATGTTCTACTATGTAGATATGATGAATTTTTTGGTGCATGGGGTCGCTAAAGTAGGGACATTTGAATTAAGAATTTGGGTACTTTGTCGTAGGAGTGAAATTGATTAATGAATGTGCTTTTAGTTTAGTGGTTGCATGAGTTATTTGGAGTTGAAATATGATTTCAACGGAATGGATGCATAGAAACTGTAGTCTTCTGTGTGTTTTAAGGAATACGATGGACTTAAATTGGATTGACCAACAATTCTCTCTCATTCCTGGTGGCCTATTTCATAGATATTTCTTTTTTCTTTCGAATTTCCAAATTGAAATTGCACCAATCACGACAAACACTTAACCATAGTGAAGGCCAGTTAGTTTCCTTTTAATCAGTTTGCTTGAACTCCCCTACATAGAGGTATAGATAAAGTTATGGTTTTGGAAACATTTGTATTAAACTTTTCTTTTCTATTTCATGCTTACTACTTTTTGTTTATCAACGCTGCCATTATCAATAGTATTGAAGAGGAAACTGACAAATAAATGGGTAAGAAGTCTCTTTTACTACCATTGTTGAAGTACCTTCGAACTTATCCTTGCTTGTTATCCTAGAGGAAACATTGAAGATTTGGAGATTCTAGAAGAAGTTGCAAAGAAAAAAGATATTACGAGCAATTGAAGGGATACAATCTGTCACTGTTCTCAGTTTTGCTGTCACTCTCATTCCTCTCGGCTGTTTTTGTTAATTAGTCATTTTCATTACTTTCCTTCCTCTTTTGATGATGTGTTCCTATATGCAATTCAGACAGTTCTTTGGAACATTTCAGCAGAAGTGTCTGGTGATAGAAATTTTCTTTCTTGAAGTGTGCATTGTAGGTTACACAGTTATTATAAACATTATTATTATTTTTCAAAGTGCTGCTTTTTCTTGTAAATAACGAACACCGTATGTTGATTGTGAAATGTCACATAACTGCAATAAAGATCTTGAAGGGTCAGTCTGCTTTATGGAATTTGATAAAAAATCTTTGTTACTACCATTGTTTAAGTGCCTTCCGACTTAACTTCGCTTATTTTTGTGGTGGAGAGATTGAGTTACTGTACTTGTATGATGCTGTAAGTACAGTAAGAATCTTAAACATGAAAATTGAATTCCTGGAGAACATGGAAATAGTTATTTGGTGTACTTCATTCAAATTTTGATCATATCCATCAATTACTCAATTGATTTCTTAATCATTTGGACTCTTTGGATATTAGAACATACCTGATAAATGTTGTCTTGAATGAAGACTTCCTTTAAAGTGTTTAAGGACTTAGGTCTTAGTGCCTTATCTAACAACGAGCCTAATTGATTTCTAGGCTGTTTGTAAAGAAAAGTAAATGCCCTTGACATGAAACAACTATAATTTAATTTGTAAAGAATCATGCCGAAAAGAAAAATAAATGCCCTTATATTAACTGAGGTCCTCTTCAGTAACATTTTGAAAAATAGCTTTCCGTTTTACGATTTATGATGTGTTTGGTAGCTGATCCTGAAAACCACTTGAAAAACCGTTTTAAACTGTGAAGATGTCCTAGAGATATAATTACTGTCTTTGAAAAACACAGATACAAGGTTTGGAGAGCATAATATAAATGTGTTCTTATTCAACTCTCATGAATTTTATGCCGCAGCTTCCAGCACTCCCATCTTTCTCACTTCAGCTTACAACTAGTTAAATTCTTTGTTTTGCCTTTATCCTACGGTGTTGCTAGATGTGTTTCTGCTGCTTTTGTTATCGGAATTATTTTTATAATCATAAGACAGTTACCAAATGTGCCTTAACTGTTATTTCCTTCGAAGTTGTTAGCTTTGAGACAATTAGGGAAGTAATTAGATATATAGTGATAGTATTATAAAATTGACAGTATTGTCGTTTTGATTTTGAAACGGATTAAAATTTAAGTTTACATAACTGTTTAGTATTGTTAAGCATACTAGCTTTTTCGGCAAAAAATATTTATTTACCGATGTGTTTGTGAGATGTCATTCTTTGGTTTCCTGTAGCATTTTCCATTGAAGATGTCGTATCTAGCAGTGCAGACTGAAATTTTAAACAGCAATTGCTACACTTTACATTTTTTTGGGTGAGATGATTTTGTTTTGGCTTCACATATTAAAATGGTGTTGTTTTTGTTACGTTTTTTAATAGCATTACGTACTCTACATCATTTTGGGCCTTTTTCTCTGTAATTCTCATGATTGGAAATATTTTCTCTCTATCATCACTTTTTGATTGCTACTTCAGAAAATATAAGCACATTTGTTTTAGGAGCAATCTCTTTCCTTTTATTAGAATTTTATCTTTCTTGATGTTGAAATCTTTGTGGTTGACCATTATAATTACATTTGTTTTTATCACGTTGATCTAAAATAGTAGGTGCTGAGGATTAAACATCCCTTTATTTCCCTTTCTGATTTTTGTTTAGCAAGCATTATGGTGAAGCTTAATACCCTTTATATTAACGAATTAAATTCCTTTCTTATCCTAATTGTTACAAATAACTGACTTTGTATTTTGCAAATTTAGTTCCGCTTATCGGGAGGGAAGATTCTGTGATATCTTTCACTTGGATGTTGAAGGTTGGAGAGATTGTGTTACCTGTGATAAGGTGAGCTGGTAACTTCTATACATTCTTTTGCCACCTATATTGGTGGTTATCTAGTAATTTCAAATAAACATGTCGTAGATAACTAGGATAAACTAATGCTAATTAGTTTAAATATACTGATTCTCAATCTCTCTGTGCAGAATGTTCACTGTGGATGTATCATGTCAACCCATACTCATACTGTATTGGATTTTGGTGGTGTAATGTGCACTGAATGCATAAGAAATGATAACTCTGTGGTAGGAAGAAACTACCTGTCCTTATCTTTTTGTTTACATTCTCATTATGTATACAACTCTAGATGATATCATGTTTAGATTTCAGAAGCTTCACACTTGGTAGGTCATATTGCTTTTCCACTTATATATGTGTGCATAAACTTTTTAAACTATGATTTCACACCAACAACTGCAAATAGCTAGGGAGGCACACTTCACAGTCTTAAGAAGGGGAATACTTAAGCCAATAGGATGTATACAAATTAATTGATCTCATCTACACCCAAGAACACTTGACTGATCTCATATGTCTCTATTGGTTTGACTCCTAGGACAACATAAATTCAACACAACTGCTTATGAAGGTGATATAGGATGTCAACCGCATTGAATTTCAATTAATAAAATGGAATCCTTAAATGAGAATGAAAGAGTGGTCAGAAAAAGAAAAAAGGAACCAAAGACTGAAAGCAGAAGTAGAATATAAGAAGAAAACGCAATTGACTGAAAGGAAAATCAGTAATTGACATCTCTAAGTACATGATTAGATGTAGGTCTAGTATGATCATTGACAAGAAAAACCAATTTGGCCTTTGAACCTAAACGAAAACTGTTTAATCCTTCAGTAAACAAAAATAAAAATTACTGTTTCATGATTTTATTATATGGCTTGAGGTGTTTTATCTAGTAGGCATATATTAACACAACCTTAAAATGTAAATGTAAGTATGGTTGTCTGCAGCAACTTGATGGATTCTTTAAGTGGTTGATCATCTTAAATACAAGAGCAATAACTTGAAATACTTTTGGATTGCTCCAATGGCTGTGTATGGAGTCAGTAGAGATTGCACACAAATCATTTTAAAAGCAATATTTTGGCTTGACCAACCTAAAATTTGGAATTGTGTGCATTGTTGATGCTATCTGACTTTGTTCCATGCATGTTTTGAGATTTATTGATCCCTGCTTCTTCCTCTATTTAGTTTCAAGCATCTCTTGAATCCCTCCTAATTCACTTGTTGCATGTTAATGGTTACTCTGGGATGCATCAAAACATTTTAAACTGCTCATTTTGTTTTATTCAGTGTACAAAATTTAATATTGCATACATATTAATTAAAAGTTTTGTATTTCAGGAATCAAAGTTTACCACATTACCATTCATGAATTCACCCCCCAGGACTTGGCTGGACCTTCAATACCCACCAGAAGTTAGACTGTCTGTTGACTGGAACAAATCGATAACTGGTGATTGTTAATCTGTCATGACTTTGGAAAATGAGGAAATCTAGTTAACTGCATCTTAACTGTCTGTTATATATTCAAATAGGATTTAATATACGGTACTAGAACAAAATATCTCCTTTGAAAATAGTAATGTTAATTTCATTTTTGTTATATCATTGCAAATCGGAAAGGAAGATAATCAGAGGAACGGAAAGAGAAATTACTTTTTGTCGTTTCCTCTGTATTTCTTTATGCAAGGAAGGTAAGAGGAAAACTGAAATAAAAAATTTAACTCAATTTTTTTTATATAAATAAAACTTTCATTGTTTACTATAGCTTTATTTGCACCAAATTATGTATCTTACTGATTGTTTTTGATAAAATTATATCTTACTTGTCTAGAATTTTTTTCCCTTAAAATTTGATGTGCTGTGGAAAATTTTGGTAACAATTGCTTTCTCATGTTCTCTTATCCCCTGTAGATTAAGGTATTAATGGAAAAGGAAAATCTAGATTACTTCCTTTCTCAAGCAAACTTACTGACTGTTTGAAATTTCTTGCTATTAGATTGGAGAAAATTATTCATTCCAACACAGGAGTAGTGATTAGTGAACCTAACTGGGTCTCTTGTTGCAGTGTCCACTCCTGGGGCACCATCAAAAGTAGATGCTCCTTTATCTGAAAGTAGAGCACAATTCTCCTCAAATACGCCTGATGGAGCTGATACACCGTCTGATAGTTTAATAGGTAATCAAAAGCTTCCAAGTGATGCCCCTCGAAAGATTCATTTATATCACCGGTACTTTCCTATGGCCAATGATGAGGAGATACAACAAATCCAAAAAGAGTATCCACTAATTTTTAGTTTATTATTTTCATCTCTTTGCGTGTTTTTTTGTGGATAAGATTAACCAGGAATCTTATAGTCATGAAAACATAAGAGATATAGCTATTGCAATCATTTTGCTCTTTTTGGGGGGCATATTAGATTTTTTTTTCTTTTGGTTTTAATGTCAATAAAAAGCTTTCAATTACTTTAATACAATCTTGCATCATGCATAATATTTTTCTATCTTATGTTCCTATAAAACATAACTCCTTGACAACAGCTAAGCACTAATTCTGTTGTGGTTCCATTGTTTGAGAAAGCATTGACAATTAGTGATGCAGATCCCAAGAATGGGCGCATGGTGGTACCTAAACGATGTGCAACGGTGAGTCCCTCCACATTCTGCAGTGTTAAGACTTCTATTTCTTGAAAATGCAAGCTCTTGAACTTCTGTGGATTTTTAAGGTTACGAATCTTGGAATTTATATAATTTGCAACAAAGTTGTTTCAAATAGAAGGCAAATATAGACATCTTAAGTTTTCATGCATTCCTTATGTTCATGGAGAGGTTGATGCTTCCTGTCACAACTTGCTGTTGTTGTTGTATTTTTTAGTGTAGCAATATCTAAGCAGCCAATGCATGTTGTGCCATTTATTATTTTTGTTATTTTAGTTTCTTTTTCCATTACATATATTTTTATATGTTATTTCGATGAGATAAAATATTTGAAACCTATTGAAATTTAAAAGATTAATTTAGTTATTGCATTTTACTAAATGCTATGCTGATTGTGAAATGGGAAAATATCATTTATTTCGTGCACGCATTGCAAGCTGTTAGGGCATGGCATATTATCATCTGATAGGATATTTGGTCCCATATTCTTGCCAATCTCTCTCTCTCTCTCTCTCTCTCTCTTCCCTCATTACCATTGTCAGGTAAAAATATATTTCATTAACTGATGGTTTTATTGAATTGAAACTGATTCAAAGAAGATGAAAGGGGAAGACACTTCCGTATATTTCTTTGTTAATTAACAAATCTGTGTGGTAATTAATCAATGGAGGCTTAAGTGCCATTAAGATTATGGAGGTATGACATAGATAAAATTGTTTATGCTAGAGTTTCTGGTTAAAGATTTTGTGTTAATTGTTAATCACAATGGTACAGGAGTATTTCCCAAAAATTTCTGAGCCACAAGGATTTCCCATCAAAATCCAGGACACAAGTGGAAATGACTGGCATTTTCACTTCCGCTTTTGGCCCAATAATAACAGCCCAATGTATGTGCTTGAAGGGATTAAAGATTACATACTTTCTAATAAATGTCAAGCAGGTGACAAAGGTAATTCATTTTATTCCATATGCATTGTAGTTGAGCATATCTCTTGTCCTATTAATGATACTTTTGTCTCTCTTTTCAATAAACTTGGTAGCTTTGTAGTCATTAGTAATGCAATATAGAGTTCAATTCGTTGCCTTAACATAATTAATTTTTCTCTGCTTCTATGTCATGATTGATATATGTATCAGTTAATTTCCTTGGTTATGTGCATTAATCTATTAATCATCTATAAGTTTCCTCTGTCTGAGAAATGTTTTTTGAGTTTTTGTGGTGTTTATTTAAAGTCACTTCTCAGATAATTCCTAGGAGTGAGCTCATGAGATATTCTGTATAGAAACTAATATTTGTGAACTTTTCAGTTACATTTTATCGGACAGATCCGGAAGGAAAGTTTGTCATAGGACTGAGAAAGACTCGGCGAAATTTACTGGACCAGGAGGTATGCTTACTGAAATAAACTTTGTGATTGCAACTTTTCCTCAAACTATGCCGGTTTCATTCATGATGAGTCGTTCATTGAGACTTAGGATTGTAGACTATTTAACTCAAAAAAGTTCAGATGTATCCGACTGGGAAAGGCCATGGGTCTGGCTTTTGACATAAGCAGTTTGCAGAAGAAAAAAATTCTCTATTCTTTCTAATTTGATGAAGGGTTACCCTCCACTGTTCCTTGTTGGGACTGAGAATAGCTGGTGTGATCCTCAGAAAATAGGAGATAGATTTTGTTCAATGATTTGGAATGTTACATTCATCTGCCATGTAATTAAGATTGCTTTTGACATGTTATTTACCATTGGCACAGAAAATTCGTGGTTAGCTAGGGTGTGGAAGTCAAATCCAACTGAGCAAATGGTTAAAGATGGCTATTGAGAAGGGTTTCTGTTGTTAACTTTGATTTTAAAAATGAGAAGTATGGTCACAGAGATCATTTCCGTTTGACATGCTACCATGTTGTGGCATATGCCTTCCTATAATAAATGGCAACCATATGAAATCCTTGATTGATTTTGTTTATCCTTTCAAAGTTGTTAACACTTATGTTCTTGAAGCCGTATTTTTATCGTCCCGAGGTGATCACACGAGATATGAAAAGCTTGATATGCAAACATATGCCTGGAGACCTTAGGTGTTTGCATTTTGCCAGAAAATTAATGGAACTTAAAAATCTACAAGGAATTAGTGGTTTTGCATGCTTGGCTGATCTAAATAATTTAATCATGTTATGATACACTGCTTGTGAACTATTAGATATGTTTTGCATTATGAACCTATTGATTTTTCAGGAAAATACAAATACATAATATTAGTTATTAATTTATTTTCCTCTAACAGAAAAAACTGCGAAAACTTGGACAGAGAACAGATATGAAAAGTGGGGTAAGTACCTTCTCATTTGTGCACATAACTCTTTTCAGACTTCTATACAAGATGTCCAATTTATTTTTATGGATTAATATTTGTCAATGCAAAAAATTTTTGTTATCCTAAATTTTTTTGCTCTTTTCCAGAGTTCAAAATGAGTTCCAAACCAGATTAGTCTTTTCAAGGCTATTGTGATCCTTGTGCTTTCCATGGATTCAATTTGAGCTGCTTCATTGGTGTGTGACAGAAGCCTGTCTTTCTCCCATAAACTTAATTTTTATTTTCCGCTTATTAAAAATCCTCAAAGTTACTATTGAAATTGCTGTAAAGTTCTGTATTTACTGGAGTTGCTTTCACAGAAAAAGTTCAAATGACATTTTTGGTTTTCCCTTTCTAGTAAAAGCAATTTGTATTGCGAAGTTGGAATAAGAAGCTATTAGAAAGAAAACTGGACCAGTCAAATCATTCAAGCTCTTGAATAACGTTATTTCTTGGACTCCTGTTTTGATTCTCAAATATATCAGGATTCACCTTCAATAAAAATCTTTTTTAATTTTTAAAATTTTAACTTTTTTATTCTATTACTTACCACACACCACACCATTCTACATTAAATTTGTATATCAACTGATGTAGCATTTATGCAAAACTATAACATTAATGACAGAATAATGTAATAACTGTTCAATAGATGGCAGTTTCTGGTAGTGCCAAGTCAGCTGCCCCATTGATTAGGATACAATCTTTGTATCTCAGTTTTGTTTGCATGGTGTTATTGCTACTGGTGGACTATCTGAAAGCCAGAGGCTTGAAGCATAAGCTATCAATAAAGTTCTGGCAAATACATGCTTTTAAATTGAACCAGCTCAGTGGATTTGTCATTTTAGAATGATCTGCATTTCTATCATTCTGTTAGCTGGAAATTCTTTGGTTGAACGGGTGCTTTCATGATGCCAGTGCATTGCTGAAAAATGTAAATATATGCCTTTTATGTCATAATCTTGGGGCCACACAATTTATGACTTGATTATATTGATGACTGCAATTAGAGGTCTGTCTTTATGGTCTATTAACTAATGGAAGGGAATCGAGACTATATTTTACCAATTTTAGTTACATTGGTAGCATTTTAGCCATTGAATGCTTTATCAGATGTTGAACAGATACAGTTTTAAAATTCATTGCTTTCCTTTTTTGCATGTATTTATACTTTTGTTATAGTGCGGAAACCATGAAACCTAGCTGGATAATTATTTAGTTATCAGGAGTAATGTATTCAAACATTATTATTTATTGTGGGTCCTACTATTGTTTCATTTTAGCCTTTCGTTGCTAACCTACTATGAAATCATCTTTTCCTATAAGCTTAAGAATCTTTAAGACATAAAGGGCACCACCATAAAACTAAATCTTCTCTATTTTTCTCTCTCAAAGCTTGAATTAGAAAAAAACAAAAATAACCTTGGAAAGATAGTTAAAGTATGTAACTTTTTCCTTTGGGGGGCAGAGGATTAAAAATATAATTACTTGAACAAGGCATTCATTTGATTTATTTTTGCATGTTTGAAATACTTGTTTCTGTTAAAAATATGAAGAGAGAAACAGATAAGCTGAGAATAGAGATAAGAATTCGGTCCATTCTAGCCATTTTATTCTTTGAAACAAGAACTATTACTTGTAGCCCTCTCTTGCCTTTTGTACTCATTTAAGTTCTTTTGTTTGATTCATTCTAGCTGATAAACTTTATGTTGAAGTGCCACCATTTTGAGGGTGTAAATGGTAGCCAACTTCCCTGGAGAAGTAATGAGTGAACTGTGCACAATTGGATCTGGGTTCTTTGCTTGGACCTCTGCGTATGGTTCTATTCCCTCAGTAGAGATTTTGATGAACAGTGGGATGTTGGTGACCTAGCGATATGTGCAGGTGAGATGTAGAAACTGTTTAACACTTGTTGATACATTTTTCAACAGTAAAGGAATTTTTTTCTTTCGTTTCATGTACTTTTGATTTGAATTAGGTGAGTTCTGTATTAGAGCTTTGTAAATGTTGGAGAATGGCATTTGGGTAAGCAAGCAACAGTGTCAGAGTGTTGGTTGGTATGGGAAGCAATTCTGTTGTGTATTGTGATATCTTGGGTTGATTGGAAGGTAACATCTGATATTTGAAGGACTGGAGTTGGGAGTTAATCCACTTGAATGGTGATATTGTTTGGACTGGAACTCTTTAAAACTATTCCTCTTTCTTTTTCTTTGTTGTTTGCCTTTGTGTGCTTGTCATGTTTCATAGATGAAAAACTTTTCCTTACAGTGCTTTTAATTAAATTTTATTGCCTGTTATATAGATTAAAAAATTGACAGCCTTTTGATGAATGACAATTTCTACTGCCTGAATATTTCCTTGTCATGTTATTGGAAAGAAAATCACTTGGTCCTTTTTTGTGGTATGAAAATTAAATAGATGCATAATTTATCAAATGGTATATTCACTTGGAGCCTAACACCGGGCTTAGCATGAAGTTCAGAGTATGAATAAATAGAAGAGATGATTACAGCCATATGATTCTTTGCTTTTGGAGATTTATGCAGTTCATTTATGATTCTTGAAATTTGATCTTTGGTGTTCTCAGAAGCTATTAAGCTCAAAAGTTTCTGCCAGAGACTGTTGCTGTAAATGTGGGTCATCTGTCTTGAAACCACCTACCTTACCTTCATGTTATAGTAAGCTTTCCTTGTCCTGTGTTGAATCAGATGACATGTGCACAGCTGGAAGGGAATGTTTCCTTTCCTTTTTAAATGTAACATTTCTCTTTCATTTTATCTGTATTGTAGTATGTATATATTGTCTGTCATTGATAATTTTGTGTTTCCATGTTTATGTAATCATTCAGGGGGCTGTAATCCTCTTAATATTGCCGTTATCAACTGTGCTGTGAATTGTTGATTCATATTTTCTCCTTTTAAACAGAGCATATCTAGTCCTGCAGGACAGAAAGAACCAAGAGGTTAGTCCTTATATGAACGGAGATCATTAGTAGCACAGAAGATAGAACAAAAAGAATCCAATGCTATTGTTACTTGTTGCCCACTGAGTTCTGGTACAATGATAAACTACGACGATGACCAATTTGCTAGGAAGTTAGTCTACAAATTTCAACCAGCATGCATAAGCTGGCTTGCCAAACCCTCTGAAATACATATCAACTCTTTAGAATCTAAGCTTGCCTCTTAGTTGCTAGCATGTTCAAACTTTTCAAAGATGTGGCAACCTCGTTTAGCTTCGAGGAAAGATTTCCTTTTCTTGATATTAATATTTATTTAATTATTTTGTCCTGCGTGATAACATTTTAAGTATAGTTCATATTGCAGTTGACAAAATGCAAATTAAATCAGTGTCTATCTGTAATTTACTGCTACTACCTCTCCTTTTAGTTCTTTAAATACGAATGAAAGCAAGCAAATCTAACTTCGTTGTTTTGTTGATTCTAATAGCAATCCAATTTTAATTCTGCCACTATTTCATTTGATCAGATTACCTTTGTTTTCACATTACACTATGCATGCAGACAGATGGTCATAAGGTGGCCATTACAGGGTATTGTCCTTTTTCATTACTTTTCCAGTATTAAAGCCTGAGACACCGAGGGAAAATTGATACTTTGAAAACTCTCTGGCAATGAAAGTTGGGTTCGATACTCATTACGTTGATCAGTTGTATTGGATTCTGCATTAGACAATGTATTTTCTTCATTTTCTGTCTTTCATCATATCCGAATTGCTCCTACTATGTTATTCCGTTTTCGGATGTAAAAGAATTGCTAAGTACATCATAAAATTTCTAAATACATCCCGCCATTATAGTGTTCAATCTGTTGTTCTGGCGAATAACATCCACTTGGTGGACCCAGTAGGTTCGAGAGATCCAATATTTCAAATTGGCCCTAAACGGATCCAATATAAAAAGAATTAATCTGTTTAATATTTAGTAAGAAAAAAACAAACATTAACTTTAATTTTCTCGATGTGATGGAATGGGAGGGAAAATTCACTTCAATAGTTCGTTCAGATAATTATCCCGTTACCCCCACCGTCTTAATCAAACATGTTCCAGTACTATCTGACAGGACTAAATTATATATCATATTTAACCTATTCCTCCGCAAGGGTATAAAGCAATGTTAGCATTTTTTCTGTAATTCTCAGCGTGGAAGACAAATTCTTCGAAAATAGAGTTTTTAACCGAGAAAAGCACGGTCCGGGAATCTTACTGATAATATTCACAAGGATTGGCGGAGAATACAAGGCAATATTGCGCGGTCTCACGGTATCTATGTGCAAGGAAAGACTTGAAGACTGCTTCACGGGAGCTTTCCGGTCGCTTGCGATGATGACAGGCTAGCAAGTATCAACGATGGCACTCGATTTATTGATGGGAAATAAGCAAAAATAGTTACTGTTTATAATTCTTAATAAAAAATGATCCAGAAAAACAGTAACATTAAAAAGCAAAGTTAACTCAAAATTTTAGACGAAAATACCTTTTATTATAATCCCTTTAAATAGACCAAAAATTATGAATCACAGTTTATTAGGAAGTGTGACTCACACTTTCGAGTAAACTGTAGTCTGCTTCCTAACAAACTGTAGATCGAAAATTATGGACCACAATTTATTCGGAAGTGTGAGTCATACTTTCGAATAAACTGTGATTTACTTCCTAATAAACTGAACGACGCCACTGTTTTGAGGATGTTTTGAGGATATTTTCGTTTAAAATTTTGAGCCAACTTTACTTTTCAACGTCACTGTTTCTCTTAGTCATTTTTAATTAAAAATTATGACAGCGACTATTTTTGCTTATTTCCCTTTATTCAAACAGATTCAAGGTCGTGAAATGGAAAGTAATTCACTTGGTGAGGGTAATTTTGTCATTACACTTCTTGTTCTATATCAGAAATGAGATAGTTTTAGTACGAAATTTCATTCGACACTATTACACAAGTAAATTGTATTGTTCTATGAAATTACCCTTGTTGGTTCTCGTCAAGGTTTCCTCTCTCTCAGAAAACTGAGAAGATTTTGTTTTCTTTAATACACTGTTTAATTATTTTTATCGTAATTGTGTTGCTTGAAAATATTACAGATTAGCTTAGTAACAAACCACTGCAGTAGTTACGGTGTTCATGT
Source organism: Trichilia minutiflora (assembly GCA_035590515.1). NCBI lineage: Eukaryota > Viridiplantae > Streptophyta > Magnoliopsida > Sapindales > Meliaceae > Trichilia > Trichilia minutiflora. Next base: position 4,140 of record JAVXUL010090966.1, on the reverse strand, counting down.
TTCAAGAATTTCATGTCGCAAGCTTCACCATAGATGCACTACTCATGGTGAGCCACAGCCGCTTCCGCTTTTATGTCCTTTTTTGATACCATTAACTTGCTTCGTGTGTTTTTATTTATATATTCATTTTTTAAAACTGTGTAAATATTTAACCTGGTTGAATTTTTCTGCATACTTAAGGAAACACATGGTGCCTGTTGTTAACATACACAACAGCCACTCAGATAGTGAAAAAGGCAGCTGCTTTCCGATGAATACATTTCTTAATTAGTACTCTCACAGGTATGTTCTGCTGTTTTAGTGACTCAGATTTTGCCTGTTTTGACTATGGCTGAAATTATGAAGAAGTTAATTGTCTTGGAGGAATAATGGTTATATAATATGGAATATGTGAAACACATGAAATTTGAATTGCATAAAAAGGAGTTCCTCTAGTGAGAGAATGAATGGATATGGAAAATAGACTAAATGGTTATTTCTAGAAACTGTATATTTGGTCTGTTTGTTTATTCTGCTTAACTTCGTATTGAAAGACTTGCAAGCTTATCTTACTGTCTCAGCTTCTTGCTATTTATATTGTTCAAATGTTGTTTGTTTTATATACTTCATTCAAATTTTGGTAAGTTTATGTTAGTTACATATGATTTAGTTTCATGATGGGTATTTGCAAAAATTTCTTGTATTTATCTTTTTGTACTCCAAAATCTAAGTTTTTGATATTTGATATAAATTTTGAAGATACTTTTTTTTTAATTTATTTATTATTTATTTATTTTTTACGAATACTAACATCTTTTCTTTTTTCAAATCTATTTGTTATGTTTCAGCTGCAAATTTGGCTGCAATTGACAGGGCAAAGTCTTTAACTATGAGCAGTGTTTTGGTGAGTTTCTGGTTATTGTTTTTGCATGATTTTTGCATTTTTTTCCTTTGATAAATTATATTTTCTTTTGTTTACAGCATTGTACGTAGCTTCTGTAGTTTATCTTGTTGGAGATACGCAATGGTTTAAAGAAATGTAACATTCTAGCATTTGTGTGGGAGTACCGTGGTAGGCTAAGTAGTTGTAGTAAATATTTTGTCACACATGAGATTCTTGGGTGTTTTGACTTTTTTATCCAAAAAATATGTTTTTGTTTTTTCATAAAATATCCGTTTGGGTGATAAATTGACTCATTAATATTTTATTAATGTAAGGTAATGAAGGTTAATTTGATGAAAATTGTAAGATTTTGAATAAGACTTCCCTTGAGGCATTATTCGCGTACCCGAGTTTTCGAACTAAATTCCGTTGATCAGAAAATTCGATTGATAAGTGGTTTATTTTTATTGAAAGAGGACAGAATAAGGATTTTATAGAAATAAATAGTATGAAAATTGAAGCTTAGATGGTTGAGAATGCAAGCCTTGTCGCAAGTTATTATGCGTAGGAAGGCAGAATGAGAGAGAGGCCAAAAGGTAAATTGGTTATTTCTTCACCCATATACTTGTATTAAAGACCAAAGGAAGCTTATTTCATTAATTTTTTTCTCCCTCTCCCCGTCAATTTCTAGTTCTTGCTCTTTTCTTTGGGGTTTTTAAAAATTTAATTTATTTTACTCATTTCTTCACCTATCAAAACTCTGTTTTTTGCTGTCAATCAATCGTCCTCAACACGAATTACACTCTACAACTTTTATTTTGCTGATTGGGTCGAAGAATAGCTCGAGGTATCATTTGGATACTATTTACATACTATTCACATTTTGGGATTTTTCGTATTTACTCAAAACCAAAGCGTTTATGAGTTAAACTAACCTTTGGATACTCTGAGGGATCGGCCATCCAGTTTACATTGAGTTGGTTTGGGTTTTACTTACCCTATCTCGCTATGAGTGAAATTTTTTTATATTTCATATTTTTTTAATGTTTATGAAAGTGTAATGTTTTCAAAATTTTTTGAGAAAAATAGTATTGATTATGAATTTCATGAGTTATAAATGAAATAATTATACTTTGTCTATGTTTTCATGTGATATCATAATGGTGCCTGTGCTTATGGATATATTGAGATATGTGGGAATGTTGTAAGATGTTATGAGAAATTGATAGAAGAGTTGAAGGGTTATATGATATTGAGGCCAAGAGAAGGCCTAATTTGTTGATGAATATGAGTTTGCCATGTATATGTATTATGATTATGGATAAAATGATATTTATGATTGATGTATGTTGTGTGATGGATAAATACCGGAAGTGTTGACGTGTTAAATTGGGTAAAGGTCAGGAGGAGGCTAATATGGTTGTGTTATATACTTTTCATGTAAGATTTATATATATATGATTGCATGTGTGTGCATGTGTTACAGATTTGATCCATAGATCGAGTTATGGTTGTCCCTCTATCCTGTCAAGTGTGTAAGTTTGGGTAGGGACTGTCCCTGTATCCAGTCAAGTGTATAACTTTGAACGTGGACCAGTTAAAGATGATATGTGCTTGATGCTTAATTACATGTTATATCTTCGTGTATGATAGTATTATTGAGACGTATAAATAGCTGGTCAAATTAGTAACTGTGTACAACTCATATGTTTTATTAAATTTTTTTTTTATAATTTCATTGGTATTTCTTTTCACCCACTAAGTCTTCCCCAGACTTACCCCTCTTTTTCCTCTAGTTTTGCAAGTTTTTAGTATACTCCAATTGCAATAGATGTTTATAAAGACAAGCTAGTGAACTAAATACTAACATGCATTCACTAAAGGATTGGGTCTATTTTGCATTGTAGATGATGTTTAGGTTTTAAAGCCCTCCTACATGTTGTAGATATATTGATATGTAAATCCTTGATGGATTGTATATATATAATGTTATATAGTTTTATTATTTATGGTGCATATGTGTATATGTTGGACACGGAGTCCTTTTCAAAATTAGAATGGACAGAATCTATTTATGTCATTTATATGATGTATTAAGTATTAAATTTGTAAATAACAGGTAATCAATGTCAAGTTCGCATTAGATATCATTATGAGATTAAAGGGGATAAGGGATTCTCGTCTCCTGCCAGTCACATCATGAGTGTGACAGGAAAAGGGAGAATTATTGGTGCTTCTATTTCTTGTTTTCCCTAAATCAATTTCTTTGGATAACTTGGAGCCTACTCAGCAACTATGTTTCCAATATACATCTTTATTGGTCCAAAAATATATATATATATATATATATATATATATATATATATATAAATCTCTATGCTTTTTAACTAATTTATAGAGCATACACAATTATATCTAATTGATTGCAAATCAGGAATCTTTCGCTTTTGATAAATATTTATGTTTTCTTTCAACTTTCCTTTTAAGAAATCACACAATGCTACTTTGAGCCTTAATTTATAGCATGAATTAAGTTGCTTATAATGAGCAAGAATTGGTCTCAAATAATTTGTGGTTGGGAACGTCATAATATAGTTTAGGGCTTAGCTATGTGTTTGTTATAGGAAAGGTTGTTGCTTTTGAGATCTAATATAGTAATTTTCTTTATGCTATTAAATTACTTTGGAAGTTTTGCATGGATTTGATTTCTCTTTTGAAATATATCTTTGAGTATCATGTTTTCAAATGTTAGATTTTGGCATCAGTGTATTAGATCACGTTATTTTTAAAACTTGGTATTTCATTTTTAACATTCATTTTATTTTGAAATCTCAATTCATATATTAAAAATCATTGGGCTGGCTACCTTTCTTAGGGATTACACTGGCCTTGGGTATCCCGAGATCGTCAGTGGATTTTCTATGCAATAAATCATGCTATTTATAAAATTAGATTTTTGAATGTAAAGAATAAAACATGCATGATTCAGTTTTATAAAAATAAGCTCACCACTGACGTTCGCTCGGATTAGTCATGGGGTGACATCCATGACTAACTCGATGAGACTCACAGGTAGTCGAATCGCACTACATCATCACAATAATACAACCATACACCACTCCCACCTGTAAAGTCTCCACTCACATCGGTGACCTCTCTATCAAGCCGACCCTAAGCTACCTCTCCTATAGCTACTGTGGGAAATTAGTTGTCTTTTCTAGTTTTTAGGGATTATTTTCTTTGTAAATAATGTTCCTATAATTAAGTTTTATCTGTAT
>JAVXUL010090960.1:0-22560 GCA_035590515.1 Trichilia minutiflora | reverse complement strand
AAATGGAGAGAGTTAATTATACTTTGAAGTGTAAAATGATGAATTTAAATCTTAATATACGTACACTTTTATTTACTCATCATTTATCAAGTGTCACCATCTTGTTCCTTACTTTTGATCTAATGACCAAGAAAAATCCATAATTATTAATTATGGTAATTAATAATAAATAGATTATTTAATATATATATAATTATATTATTATTATTTGTAATAATAATGTATTATTTATTATGATTATTATTATTATTATTTTGTAATAATAATTGAAATATTATTTATTTTGGATAAAGTATATTTTTCTGTAAGCCCAGATGGCAAGTTCTAAGAGGGGGGTGGATTCGAAGTTTAAAACTTTAAAACAAAATTTTTAAGTTATTCGTGAAAGATTATGAAATCGACTTTGTGTTCTGTGAACTCAATGTAAAGAGAGAATAAACACAAAAAAGTAAAGGATGCACAACACAATATTTATAGTGGTTTGACTACAGGTTTATGTCCACTCTTCTCGGACGAATCCACTTACATTGAGGATCACTAACTCTTTGTTTCTACAGGTCAAGAGAAACTCAAATACAATTCCTTTTTATACAGTAAAGGGCAACCACAATACAACTTCTTTTAATTGGGTGAAGTGAAACCCAATACAGTTCTTTCTTGTTACGAGTGAAGAGAAACCCAGAATGTATCTCAATGAAATAGAGATAAAAGTTAAAACTCTCAAAAGAGTGTATATTCAGTAAGCATAACTTTCTCTCTCTAAAATAAATAGTAACAATAAAACAATGAAGCAGAGAGAATAAAAATTTTGATTGCAGGAGAGAATGTTTGTTCTTTGATTGCTTAGAGTATATGCTTCAACAACCTTTGATTCTTCAAACTTAGTTATATTTATATTTGAATTGAAGTCCTCCAATGGCTCTATTATTTTCTCATTAATGATGGCATTTAATGTTCTGAACTAGTCATTGTAGTGTGCTGATAGTGTACGTATCGATACTTTATTTCCCCTGTATCGATACTTTGCTAAAGATTTACTAGAGCATTTTCATGTATCGATACTTTCCTATCCATATATTGATACTTTGTTGAGGATGTTACTAGAGCTTCTTCAAGTATCGATACTTTAAATCCATGTATCGATACTTTATTTTCTTGACAGTCCATGTATCTATACTTGGTCTTCCACGTATCGATACTTTGGTCGATTTTGGACCCTTTTGAGTTCTTTGAAGATGGGAATCGATACATTAGTCTGAATTGATTAGTCTGAATTGTACTTATGTATCAATACTTGGCTTGATTTTATGACTATGTGAGCAGTCCCATGCACTTTATCTTCTCATGTATCGATACTTGGCTCAATTTCCTGTAAAAACAAACCTTTCTCTGCACAAGAGCTACAAGTGAAATATATTTACCATTTTAACTAAACTTAATATTTCAAATATGTTTGATAAATTAATCAAGGCCAATTAAATGTATTTAATTTCATCAATTTTGTTTATTATATAAAATCAATATCAATTTTCATTTCATCATCAAAAATATAAAGTAGTCTACAGTGTTTCATGTGCATATGGTTAGAAGACTAAAAGGCTCATGAGCACTGAGGTAAAGGATCCTATTCTAATCTAGCCTTTATCACTACAAGCTAATAGTAGAGGTACCTCAGCAAATACCTAGGCCTAGGCCTTTTTCTCATCCATATCAATAATAAGTAATCCTTTTGATGTAGGATTAAGGATTTTAAGGGTGATGACTCTATTTCAGGCTAGCCTTTAGCAAAAAAATGATGGTGGAGATACTCAACAAGGATTCGATGTCTGTCCCTTTCTCATCCACCTCTATTTTAATCAGGTACCCTGACAAAGGGTCTAGGATTTTATAACAAATTACAAGGCCTTTAAGCCAAAAATCTATTCTAAGCCAAGCTTTTATACCAAAAATGGATAATGGAGGTACTCAGTGAGGTTCTGATGCCTGGTCTCATACCATCGACCTCTATAATAATCAAATACCCTAATGTGAGATTCTATAACATGATTATAGAATATTTAAGCTAAGGAATCTATTCTAGGTCAGCCTTCTAGACTAGAAAAGGATGGTAGAGGTACTTGGCAAGGATCTGATGTTTGCCTTCTTTCCATCCACCTTTATAATAATCAAATACTTTTACAAGGAATGAAGGATTCCATAACATAAGTATCTGATTTTTATGCCAAAGAATCTATTCTAGTCTAGCCTCTTATACTAGAAAAAATGGTAAAGGTACTTGATGAAGATCCAATGCCTGGCTTCTTTTCATCTACCTTCATAAATCAGCTATCCTGAGATGGGGTCAGGGATTCTATAACATGAGTACAAGACTTTCAGGCCAGTCTTTTGTACTAGAAAAGGATGATTAAGGTACTTAATAAGGATTTAATGCATAGCTTATTTCCATTTACCTCTATAATAATTATTGGAGATATGCTTTAGACCCAATCGTGTCACACGGGTTAGGGATATTATCCATAGTAAATATATCTTGATGATTAATTACAAATGGAAAATTACTATCATTTTGCATTTTCTCAGTTGCGATTTATTGATTAATGTAATAATGCAAAATGACATCCTGTGATGTATTATGTGTCAAGACTCTATTTGTAATGTGTTGCAGATATGAAGATAGAGTCTATAATTTAAATACATCTAAATAAGTTTTTAATTGAGGTAATGTCATTGGGGATAATGACATTGTATGATTGGCATGTTTTATTATTACTAATGATTAGTATTCGATGCTAATAGTTGAGTGACGAGTCTCATGTCACAAGAGTATAAACATGGGTATTACGTTTGAGAATGTATTATTGAATGTGACCAGATAGATGAATCACATGAGCAATTATCCGCAGTCAATAATTTATCACATAGTCGTACTAGTATACCACTAGTCCTTCAACCTGAGACATCATGGCTGCTATTTGTAGTGAGGCACATCGTTCACTTATGTATATCGCACTGGACTAGCCATACCTGATAAAAGAAGCTTGATGGTAATGTGTTTTTATTGCATGAAAACAGGTGATCTGAAGATGGAATATGCTGGCTCAGATATTTGAGCTTGAAACCCTAGGTAGGAATGTCATACACGGGGATCAAAATCTTTGGTTAGAGTACATAGTGTCTAAAAATGCATTTTCAGATATGCGGATCCCGTATATGATTGATTTTTTGATCCTATGATTGAGTTAGAAGTTTAACTATTTCATGACCCGCACTCAATTAGGAGTCGACAACAGAGAGACTCTACTACATTAAAGGATGACTATATGAGTTTATCCAGAATTTATATTCTCTATGTTCTAGGCATTATGACATCCTTGCTAGAGGTGACTCATGATCATTAAGAACTTTGGATACAATGAGTTGTATCGAAGTGATGCGAAAAGGGTTCGTATCGGCTCATGTCTAGTTCACAGTGAACCCAGGGGGTCACACACAATAACCGATAGATGGCGATGGTAACAATATGTGTAATTAAGTTAGCTAATGATATTTCATATTGATGAAAATTAAATTATTTCAATATTTTGATTAGTAAGCAATTTTATTTTTTAATATAAAGAATAAATTCTCTTAACAATGACGTACTAGCACCCGTACGTTGAGAGAAGTTTTGATAATATTTAGAATACCGTAATTATGATTTACAGACAATTGGAAGACAAATGCAAGAACAATATGATATAAAAATGAACCACCATAAACGTGTATATGCCAAAGGAAGAAGAAAGGCAATAGTACCCTCCCTTTTCTTAAACGTATATTCATCTCACTTTTAGAAAACAAAAATCATTTTATATATATTATGCTAACCACATAGACGAATGGTAGCCTAAAAGAAAAGAGGAAAATTGATGGAAAAAGAATTTCTATAGTTTTCTAGCTTGCATATATGTGAAGATATATTTTCATGTGTAGAAATATATATAAAGGAGCTTATTGAAGCTTCTAAGAGCATACATGTCTTCCAACACAATACCGGAACTATTGTCATCAAATCGACGTGTGATATGCTTGGAGACTAGTTGGAGATGACTATAGAGCCGAATATCATCATTAGGATAGATGAAATCTTAACCCTAAGTGTTTTTGTTATTGAATAGTGCCAGAAATCAATGAAGCATGCATGGTTGATGATCCTTATATGTGTATCTTCTTTAAATTGTTTTAATTTTTACATGCAAAACCCTATAATAATCAGATACCCTGATATACGGTTAAGGATTCCATAACACAGTAAACTGAATATATATGCATTTATGTGAAAAAATTAATTAAAAATACCCATTTCTTTTTTAATTCCACCCAAGATGATAACAATGCATTTATTAAAAATAACAATCATTCACTATTACAACTGTTAAGTGTGTTAAGGTAAAGTTTGGGTTACTTCTTTAATATATAGGCCTTTTAAGACTTCTTCATATTAGTGCCATTGGGATTCCACAAATTGTAGACTCCTGATCTTACAATGCGTATCACCTGGTATAATACTTTTTAGTTAGCATTAAGGGCTTCATTAATTGAAACTTACATGTTTGTTGTAACCCACCTTAGTACTAAGTCTCCCTTTTTGAAGACACAGGGCTTGACCTTCTTTTTATAGTGTTGGTCCACCTTTTACTAATATGTGATTGTTTTGACAAAGATTTGATCCCATTTCTTCTTTTTTAGTAAGTTTAATTTCAAGCACATGACTTAATGATTTTCTTTCTCACTAAAATGAAGTGTGAAAAAAGTCAGAGTATCCATCTTTATGGGAATTACAACTTTAAAGTTATATGCTAATAGATAAAGTGTCTCTAGTGGCTATGGTCATAATGGTCTTGTAAGTCTACAATACCTTGGCAGCTTGTCTATACACACCCTTTTTTGTTCCCCCAACTTCTTGTTAATAGCTTTTTAATAATTTTATTGGTAACCTCTACCTAATTCTTTGCCTTATCAGCCTTAAGTTAAAGTTCTAATTTTAGCAAAACTCACTGAAGCCTTTATTATCAAATCGGCCACCAACATATTAGGTGTCTTATATCTATACAAGATATTTTGTCTGATAAAAACGATGGTGTTTTTCTCAATGATTTTGATTAGGGCTTTGCTTTTATCCATTTAATGAAGTAATCTACTGCCACAATCGCTTACTTGGCCTAGGTTTTTACTGTAAGGAATGGTTCCTATGAGATCCAACCCCTACTATACAAATAACTAGGGACAATGCAGGGTATTAAGCTTTTCAAGTAGCCATCTGAGCACATCCCCATATACCTGACACGTGTGGTATTAGCAAACTATCTTATATTTATCTTGACTTAGGATAAACTAGTAATATACCTACCAAAGTACTTATATGCTAGTATTCTGGTTCCTCCATGATCTTTGCATATTCTTTGGTACATTTCTTCTAACATTGAGTTCACATCTTTATGCCACAGGCATCTCAAGTATGGGGCGCTAAACTCTATTTATAACAAATACCTTTAATCAATTGATAGCTTTTTTCTTTATTTGATAGGCCTCTTATTTTCCTTGTGATAATGTACCCTCCTAGATATATGGTTTAATAAAGTCCATTCAAGTTATTGACTCATCTTCTATTACTAACATCTCTATTGGCTCTACCAAATCTATACTTTTTTGCCCCAAATCTTTACGGATATTCTTTTAGAGAACTTCCTAAAAAAGGAGGATACCAACTTAGAGAAGGCATTGGCTTGGAAATTTTATGACTTAGAAACTTTATCTCAATATTTATCGTTTGATCGATTAGCCTTCGGGCCTTCTTTAGGTATGCTATCATACTAGCTTTTGTAAGCTTGGTATTATCCACTAATCTAGTTCATGATAAGCTGGGAGTCACCTTTAATTGTTAGGTTTTGTATCTCCATTTTGTGAGCCAACTTTAAACCTACCAACAAAACCTTATGTTCTACCTTATTATTAGATACAAAGAATTCAAACCAGAGAGTGTACATAATCTTCTCTCCTTTTGGTCTGATCAAAATGATGCCTACTCCTTCTCTATGGGTATTTGTAACCTTGTCAATCAGTAAGTACCATGCAGAAGCCTAATTCGTTAATCCATAAGAATTTTATTTTCGTATATTAAGAAAAGGCTGAGTGGATTGTGTCACTATAAGGACTTCATTAGCCATCCTTTCAGTAATAAAGTTAGCCAAAACTTGTCCTTTTATGGCTTTTAGGGTCATTATGCTACCTCATACTCACTACGCTTCACCGACCATTTAACAAGTCTCTCGAACAAGTTAGGCCGATGCAAGATCTATCTTTAGAGTTGATTAGTGAGGACTACCACAAGGTAAGCTTAAAAGTAGGCCTTAACTTTTTAGCCACTAGTACCAAGGATAAAGCCAGCTTCTCAAAGGAGAATATCATATTTTATGTATCCAAGAGGGATTTACTAGTATAATATATCGATTATTAGACATTCTGAGAATCTTTCTTAACCAACATAAAACTTACTAAATGGTCACTGATAACAAGGTGTGGGAACAATGTCTCGTTGGGATCAAGGTTGATGAGGTATGGTATTGATCTTAGATAACACTTGAGTCCTTAGAAAATCTTCTCGCACCTATTAGTCTATTTCATTCCCTTTTCTTTCCTTATAGCTTAAAAGAAAGAAAAATATTTGTCAATGAATTTACAAATGAACCTGTTTAGGCTTGCTAATCTTTCAGTCAAGCTCTTTAGCTCTTTGAGAGTAATTAGGGCCTTCAAGTATATGATGGCATTGACATTTTGTATGTTGGCTTTAATCCCTCTTTCACTGATCATGAACCCCTAAAACTTTTTTGGATTTAACCCTAAAGGCACATTTTTTAGAGTTAAGTCACATATAGTATATCTTGAGAAAAATAAAGTTCTTTTCCAGATGTTGCACATGATCCGACACCTTCGATAACTTGGTGATCATATTATCTTTGTACACCTCCATAATACTACCTATCATTTATAACTTGATTTACAAACCTCTGAAAGGTGAATCTAGTATTCTTAAGATCAAACGACATGACAGGCTTACCCTATTCAAAGAGATGCATTCGTATCTGGTTGTACCCTAAAAGAGCATCCATGAAACTTAATAGTTCGTGCTCTAAAGTAAAATCATCCGTTGGTCGATCTAGGGCAAAAACCTTTTTTTGGCACACTTTGTTAAGGTCAATAAAATCCAAGCATATTCATCTACTACTATTGGATTTCTTTATCATAACCATATTTGTGAGACACACTGGATACTTTTTTTCTCTGATGAACTTGACTTTAAGGAGTCTGTCTAAATCACTTGTCTATTTTTCGTATTAAAAACTTGCCTGTTCTATCTCACGGGCTTATAAATGGGGTTACAATTAGATGATGAGTTATGAACTTAGTGTCTATCCTGGGCATTTCTTTATGGCGTCAGGTAAACACGTCTATGGGGTTAACCATTCATGTTGTTGATTTTTGGATATTTTATATTATATTACTATTTATATGTACTGCACATATTATCAATAAAGAAACTAATTCTTTTTCATATGTGTATGTCGCTTTCTTTATTTGATTATACTAATAAATAAAGTATGGATATAAATATCTAGATAATATAGATTATCAAATTAACTCGTTGCACATATAGTATCGACTAGGCATCGATATCATATAGTAGGTACATTGAATGTCTCCAATAAATATCATGAGATAATATTAGTAGGGTGACAATGAAAGTCATCTCACTAAGATATTAGTATGGATTAATAGTTAAAGAACTATTTTTTGAACGTGATCAAATGAATCACACAGAATGTATATAGTTAATGATTTGTCATTAGATTATACTAGTGTGCGAAGCAATCTTTTAACATGAGACATTTTAGTCATTATCCGATATAGATGCATATAATTTATATAGTGTATAAATATAAGACTAATCACACCTTGTTAAGAAGTTGGTTTAATCATGTGTTATTTATATTAGAATGTGAATGACCTTCAAGATGGGATTCATTGACTCGATATATAAGATCTTGAGTTTTTGTTGACTCGATGTCAACTAGAGTTTTCAGTTGGATATTGATTAATAACTGAAACCAAAACCTTGGCTAAAAAGAAACAAAAGTTACAAAAAAGAGTTTTATGGTAACAAGTTCAGAGCATAATGACCAATGGTCTAAAAGAATATTGAGCTTAGGGTTTTGATATATCGTGAACTCTAATTTAGTTAGGATTCGACGAACAGAAAGATATTATCCATATAATATGTACAATCAGTTATAAAAAGGTCGACGAATATTTTTTTCATTATAATTTAAGAACTATGGTACATTGTTAAATGTTAACCATAATCATTGAGTATTTGAAGAGTTTGGAATGGGTTGTTGAGATTGATTTTGGCTCATGACTAATACCGCAGTGAATCTAAGATGTCACAACCAACAATCTTATCTTAATCTTGCTAATTGAAAGAGAATAATTGTTATTTGCTAAGAGAGTTAGCACTCTCGGTGATAACAATTGATCGAAAAGTATAAACTGTTTATACGTTAGATTTTTTAACATAATTGAAAGTTAAATTAATTGACCTAACTATAACTTAATGTAAGTTATAATATTCTATTAATATTAGAGAATATAAATAGAAATAAATAAAGTTAGTTAAAGTTTATTGTCTAGCTTTGGGTAATATTTGGTAGAATCTGATGTGGACAAACTTATTATTTTGTACTTTACTATTATAAAGTTTGTTTAGCAAGTTTTGATACATATTTGTCATTGAAGTGTTTGATGAGGACATTGAATATATATTGTATAAGTATATAAAGAAGTTAATTTCCAAAATGGATTTTCATTTTTTTCAAAAGGTTGGAAAATAAAACACAAGCTCTCCTTCTCTCTTATAGTCAACCAAGCAAAGAAATAAGGATTTAGGTTTGATTTCCTATAGGTCTCATAATTTTAAGGTTATCTTTATTAACCCTAAGCTAAAGGTTAGTTTATCTTGAAGTTAATTTGATTAATTTCATGTAATTAAACTTAAAAACATGTTTATAGTGATAAAACCCTGATTAGCATGCTAATCAATTAATCAACTGATCAGTATAAAGGGTCAAGGATATTTAACATCAAAATATGGAACACATCACATATCCTCTTAATCTTCGATGACAACTTTAATCTGTATACCACCAGATCAATCCTTTCAATGACTCTAAATGGTCTCATGTATTGAGAATGGTGATAACTTGATTTTAATCAAGTTATTTTTATTTAGTTGTTGCTATTTTCTTATGAATTTTAGTGTGTTTTTATATTTTTGTGAGTTTTAAGTGTGTGTAGGTAGCAAGAGTACAATTTTGTTAGCAAGCATGTTTTTAATCTTAAAGTAGTGTTTAGCTGAAACTTGATGCAGCGAATTTTGGAAGCCAATTTCCTTATACACCGAATTCTAAAAAGCAAATTTCTTGATGTAGTAGAAATAAATGTTTGATACAGTAGGATATTCCCGATATAGAAAGAGTCAGAATCCAATTTTTGGATAGCGTGTGCTTGATACAGCGGGATAATTCTCTATGCATCAACACTAAAAGCCCGATATAATGCAAAAAAACAAAAATCTTTTGCACGTGTCAAAGTTCAATTATTATATTATAAATAAGACACCTAGGATTTTGTGCAAAGAGAGGATAGCTGCTAATATTCTTGGAGGAGAGAGCAACATTAATTATTGTAAGAAACCTAAGAAAAAAAAGAGAAAAGAAAGAGAAAAACTAGTTTTGAAGAGATAACACTTTCAATTGAGTTTGCTGATTTTTATTTCTTTTCTTCTGAATCATAATGTTTATATCCTCTGTATTTCATATGTTATTATTGAACATCATGAATGGCTAAATCTTTTCATGCTTAGGGCTAGAAGAAACTCTTGTGAACTTCGTTTGAATAATTGTTTTGGATTAATGAAGATTTATTATGAATCTATTCATATACCTTGTGTTTAATGCTTTCATTTTAACTGGCCATTAGAATGAATGTTTTTAGATGTGTATTTTCTAGACTTGGAAAAGGGAGAAATATATGCATCCGAATGAAGGAATTATAACTTCAGAGTTAATACATTGAAAAATGGTTAATAACTAAGTAACTAATTTAGGTTGGGTCTTAATAACTGGTTAATTAAACTTGATTGAATAGGACTATTAATTAAATTTGTTAATCACATAGTTTCATTAGTGTCTCAGAAAAAGGAATGAAATGACATAAGAACCTAAGCTAATAGATCCTTGTAAAATTAGTTAAGATAAAACAATTAGACATACGTAGTAAGTAAGAGTGGATTTAAACCCCATAAGCCCACTATATTCATATTAATTTTCTAATCAAATAGAGTGTTCTTAGTTTGTAGGTAGTTATTAAAATTAGTTTGCTCTTTTTCATTTATCTAGATAAAGTTTAACTATTCTAATTATGGTAATTAACTTGCTGGTAACATTTAATTCTCGTGGGATGATATTTTACTTCTATTATAATACAAAACTCGATATTATATGCTTGAGGTTATGATATTTATTTTTGTGTGTTCATTACACCATGATTAAATAGAGCTTCCTTCAATTTTTGAACCTAATTACTCTTTTCCAAGGTGATACTTTTAAAAACACCATGTCATTTACTTCAAATTTTAATTCTTATTGTCGATTATCAAAGTAGGATTTCTGTTGATTTTGTGCTTTCTTTAGCCTTTCTCGGATAATCTTAACTTTCTAAGTGGCAATTTTGATTAGCTCTATATTTTCTAGCTTTCTCTCACCAACTTTATCCTAGTATAGGGGTTTTCTTCATTTTCTTTCATATAAAACTTCATAAGATACTATACCTATAGCAATTGTCATTGTAAGTGAATTTAATCAAAGGAAGATGTGAATTCCAACTACTTTAAACATCTATCATGCATGCCCTCAGTATATCTTTCAATGTCTCTATAGTTGTTTCAAACTAACAATCAGTTTGAGGATGAAAAGTATAACTGAATTCAGATTAGTACCCATTGGTTGCTAAAGCCTAGGTTATAATCGAGATGTAAAATAGGGATCCTGATCTGACACAGTGGTGATAGAAACTCCATGCAATTGTACAATATCCGCTATGTATATTCTTGCTAATTTCTCTAGGGAATAGTTGACTTTAGTTAATAAGAAATAGACATTCTTCGTTCATCAATCAGTGAGTACTCTAATGGCATTATGACTTGCTTGAGTGCGTGGTAACTGAACCACAAAATCTATAGTGATATGCTCTCATTTTCATTCAGACATCCCAGTCGATTTTTGGTGCTCTACTTTAATCTATTAACACCCCACACATGTGGCCACAAATTTTGCTATATCTGTTTTTATACCTGTTCACCCATAATTTTCTTTGACAGTCTAATACATCTTCATGCTACCTAAATGAATGGTGAAAGTAGAATAATGGTCATTTTCCATGATTGTCCTTCTCAATTACTCATCATTAGAAATACATATTTTGTCCTTCAATGTTAAGACCCCTTCTTATGAAAAATAAAATTCCTTGGGGTTACCATCTAAGATTCTTTCACAAGCTCTAACCAATTTGGCATCTTGCATTTATGTCTCTGTTATTTGATTACCCAAGGTAGACCTCACCATAAAACTAATTATCATTGTCCCATTCTAATCATAATTCAAGCTTATCCTTAAGCTCTTTAAATCTAATAACAGTGGCAAGTATGCTATTCTTACATATGACAGAGTAACTGACGACTTCTTGCCTAAAACATCAACAACTACATTAGATTTTTTCGGATGATAATCAATTACCAAATTATAGTCTTTGATAAACTCGAGTCATTGCCTCTATCTCAAATTTAGTTCTCTCTAAATAAGTAAATATTTCAAACTCTTGTGGTCAGTAAAAATCTAGCATTACTCCCTATATAAATAATGGCTCTAAATTTTTAAAGCAAATTACTGTTAACTCCAAATCCTAAGTTGGATAATTCACTTCATACTCCTTAAGTTGATGAGAAATATAGGTGATTACCTTCCCGTTTTGCATCAGTATGCATCTTAATCCTTGCTTAGATATAGTATTGAATATTATTTACCCATCTCCTAGAGTGGGAAGTGTTAATACTTGAGCCATTATGAGGTGATCTTTCAGCACTTAGAACATTTGCTTATATTTTTCATTCTACTTAAACTTAATATCTTTTATTGTTAACCATGTCAATAGGGTGGCCAACAAGGAGAAGCCTTCAACAAATCTTCTATGAAATCTAACTACTTCTAGAAACTACTGATTTTTATGACATTTTGGGCCTCTCCTATTACACTAGAGCCTTAATCTTTTAGAGATCAACAAAGATTCCATTTTTCAATACCAAATACCCCAAGAAGATCACTTCTCTAGGCCAAAACTAATATTTAGAGAACTTGGCATTGAGTCTTCTTTTTTTCAAAATCTATAACACTAATCTTAAATACTAAGCATGATCTTTCTTTGTTCTCGAGTACATAAAGATATCACCAATAAATATAATTATAAACTTATCAAGGTAGGCATAGAATATCCTATTTATGAGATTCATGAATATAGCTAGAATATTAGTTAATCGGAATTGCATTATAAGGAACTCATAATACCTATACCTAGTTCTTAATGTTATCTTGGGAACATCACTTTCTCCAGTTTTTAATTAATAATACTCAGATCTTAAGTCAATCTCACATAATACACTGGTATCTTGCAATTAGTCAAAAAGATCATCAATCCTTAGCAATGAGTACTTATTCTTGATAGTTACTTTGTTCAACTATCGATAGTTAATACACAACCTTATCATACCTTAGAGTTCTATCTTTTTTGTTGATAAATAACACCAAAAACCCCAAGGTGACATACTTGGCCAAATAAAGCCCTCGTCTACAAGGTCTTGAAGCTAAACCTTCAATTCTCTGAGCTCTATCGGTGCTATATGATATAAAGGCATAGAGATTAGTATGGTGCCTAAGACCAAGTCAATGTTAAAATTAAATTCTTTCTCTAGTGATAACCTAGGCAACTCATCATAAAATAGTTGAAAATTCTCTTACTACTGGCACTTACTTTATCAAATACTCTGGTGCTAAAATATCGATAATATATGCCAAAAATCAGTGGCAACCCTTTCTTATCAATCTATGGGTTTTAGTATTTGAGATTACACAACTGGGTAGGATACTCTACTTTCTCATCATTATAATTTTCAGTTCACTTGGTTTTCTAAATATGATTTGCTTAGTAAAACAATTCACTAAAATCCGATTCCATGAAAGCTAATCAATTCTTAGAATGGCATTAAAATTTTACATCTTCAAAGGTATTAAATTTACTTTCAATTCAACTCTATTAGAGTATATGGACAACTAATTCCGGGTCTAAAGGGAACATATCTTTATTAGTTTACAATATAAATACATTGTTCATAAATGGTTTATTAGAGCCTGGATAGATCAAAACATAAGTAGCTTGATTAAATATGATGACTATATATGTGACTACCTTTGGATTTACTTCAGCTTGTTCTTGATTTAGAGTAAATACCTGCATTTGTACTCTGTCTTGAGCCTTCGTATACCCTACTGTACAATGAATGAGTTACCTACTCCTAATCTTTTGCTAGATAGAGCAGATGTCTAATCTATTGATTGTTATTATTATAAAAAGATAGGAGTAGATGTGGGATTAGGTACTCACATGTCTCCCTTCTGATTAAATTAGGGCAGTATTTATTAATATAACATGTTTAACCATAATAGAAGCATATCTGTGGCAATCTATAGGTATTACTATAATACTTCTTACAATTTATACATCTACCCTTACTCTATTTTTATCCTGTACTTTGAATTGATCCTTGAATAAATGACGTAAATATGGAGAGTCTTTAGTTCTGTTAGGAAAATAGAGGGTTATTTGTTGGGCTAGTAGTAGATATTCCACTGGATGAGCCACTACTTTGACTTTTTTTAAAGGGTTAGCTAATCTGCACACTCAAATCTTGTCTCTTTTGAAATATCACTCTAATCCTTCTTTCCCTTACTAATTCCTTAGGCCTCAAAGCTATACGAATCATCTTCTTGTAACCCTAATTACTTGATATTAACATCTTTTCTCTAATTTTAAATTTTGAATCTTTCTTAAATTTTACACACAAACTCTCTTAATTAGTAGATTTTGGCATAAGTTCTACTGGTTTCCTTAACTATATCTTATATTCAGTATGACACCCGTGTTTATACTTTAAGGACATATTCGTAACTTCATTAGGTTTCATGTTCAAGCCATTGTGTCCATCATGCATATCGATAATTCATATGCCTAATTTTCGGATATGTTTGGCATTAATATTGACTAAAAAGGGTTTATGTGAATGTATGTTGGGATCCCACTTGCGATTTTCAGTTTCGGAAGGGACTTAAGTGAAAAAGTCCATTTTTAGTAAGTTCGGTCGATTGAATGGGTAGTTCGTTCGATCGAAGTTGTGGCTTCAGATTCGTTTGACCGAATGGGAGATTCGCTCGATTGAAGTGGTGATTCGTTCGATCGATAATTTATAAGATCTCTGAGTACTATTCACACCAAGGGCTTTGGTCGATCGAATCGACACAAAATGACATTTTTTTCCTCTTTTAGAAGCTTCCTCCTTAAGAAAACTTAAGGACAAAATGGTAATTTCACCATTTTTCTATAAAAGGGGTTCAGGGGTCGAAAATTTGGGTTTTTGCTTCTCTTTTCTTTCCTTCTTTCCTTCTCCTACGTTCTTTCCATCCCTCTCTAAACTTTGCACGATTTTGGTCCAAATCTCAATTTCTCTTCGCAGACGAGTTACATTCCACGCGTCTATTGTGCTGGGAGCATCAATTTGGTGTTGGGAGCGCAGCATTGGGTTTGGAGAGCTAGGGTTTCGAAGTTGAATTTGGGATTTTTCGTGTTAGAAGCAAAATCAGAGTAAACTGACTACATCACGAGATTCGTAGCTTCGATTCTAACTCGTATGTATGTTCATTTCGTTGTTTTGACCAATTTTATTCGTATGGGTTTCCTATCGTTTTTCTTAGATTTATGGCTAAATTCTTAGATTTTAAGCGTAATGAGGATCGTAGAAAGATCGTAGAAGTCGTAGGAAGCTAGAAATATAATTTTGGAAATTTTAGGTATGCATGAACAGTAACTTCGATTATTATTTTGATGAAGGCATGGGGCCCACAAGTTAAAATCGCTTACATTTATCGAAATGAGTTATCTTAGTCATATTGTGGGTCTATGATGATATAATTTGGAAGATTTCATGTATAATGGAGATTTTAGGTTAAATCGCGTATTGGTCCGCATATTAGAAATCCGGAACTAGAGTGTATTCCATACATTTGAGCATATACATATTGAAGCATATAATTAATAGAATTGTTATGCGTGTGGTTAGGCGACGGTTTGAGATCGAGGTGTTTGCATGAGTCGCCAAAGAACGAGGGGAACTAGGGAGTGTTTACCCTCCCTAAGTAGTGAGTGGACATTCTTTTCATAATGTTCTTTATTTCTAAAGCTTCTTTTCTTTGTAAATGAAACGATATGCAAATGCCTATAAATGTTTCTTTATTTCGCATTGTATCTAAAAAAATATAAACCTGTGTTATATTTGGAATTGAAATGGATTTGATGATACCTTGGTAATTTAACACATGCTTTACATGTTTTATTTGATGATATGGCCAGTGGGCTAGCTTTGTGATTGTTATGTCATATTGCGGCCAATTGGCCACATTCTGTATTTATGATGATGATATGTCCTGAGGGCCCATTTTTGTGATATGTGCATTGGTGATAACATCCTTGTGTGCAGGTTTACTGTAGCTACAAGGTGGTAGCTTAGGGAGGTGTTCACTTGGATGTGGACCCCCAGGTGAGTGTATAGTGGTAGCCTAGGGTTGACATGGGAGAGAGGTCACCTAGGTGAGTGGAGGCTGCATAGGTGGACCGTTATTTGATATTGATTGTGTTATGATGTGGTGATGAGGTTGAGATCCGTCCACCTATGAGTCTCGTCGAGTTAGTCACGGATGTCATGTCGTGACGGCTCGAGGCAAACGTTAGTGGTGGGCATATTTTTCTGATAAAGCTGCATATTTTATAATCATTGCATTCTAAACCTGTTTTTCCTAAATAGTATATTTTCCTGCATACAAAACTCACTAACGGACTCGGAACGCCCATGGCCAGGGTAGTTACCGGGAAAGGAGTCAGCCTAATGATTTTATGTTATGGATTGGAAACTTGATTTGAAAAATGTGCATGTTTACGTTACCTCGATTATTTAGGTTTTATTTTTGTTCACTCACTGAGTATATTCCCGTATACTAACTCCCCTCACCTCTCAGTTTCAGGGAAGCTTTAGGATAAGCTCGAGTGGTGGTGATTGCTTCTGAAGAGAAGGCTCAAGTATAATTTTCTAGACTCACTTAGAAAGGCCATAGTCCACTGGTAAACCTTTCAGTTTTCTTTTTTTTTTTATGAGGCTTGTATGAATACTGAACAGATTTGTAATAAACATTTAAACTTGTATTTGAGGACGGATTGACCCCTTGGATTTCATTATGATAAACATTTTATTTATTTGTACGCACAGAAATATTTGAAGTGTTTGTGGTTTTATATATATATATACAATGGAAGTTTGGGTGTTAGGATGGATCTATATTGGAAGTTACAGGTCTACAGGGTGTATTCTGGGTGATTGAGTATATTCTGAAGGTCTATGGCGGTTGTCACGTATGGGACCCACGTGTTGGGGCATGACATTCAGTTACTGTCTTTCTCAGTTGCTTTAATCTCAAGAATGGTATAATACTAGTCTTTGAATTCCTGTACAAAACCTAGCTAAGTCAATGGTGCTATTGACCTTGCTTAGACATTTTCCTACTAAGTGGCTACACTCTTCTCTAATAATCATGTAGTTACCTTTAACTTGATATTATCATCTAGTCCCATATCCTTTAGATCTTTCTTCACTTTTTTTAACCATCTATTATCAACACCACAACTATTATGCTACCAAATGGTATACTCTCTAGCTATCTGATTTCCTTGATTAGTTTAAAGAGTTTTAGGGCCAGTCTAGAGGGTTCAATTACTATTGAAACTATAATAGTTTCTGGTTAAGGTATGGATATGGGTATGACATCTGATCTGATTAACCTTAAGCTTGTGCAAAACCTTGGACATTCCAATATGCCATGTAGGGGACTCATACTTCTAGCATCAAGGAAGAGACATTCTCACCCCCGATTGTTGATATAGTGATGAAGGTTGTGTCTGAGGTTATTCGGGTTTAGGTTAGGGTATATATAAGGAAGCATCTTGTTCCTCCTCTAAAACTATCTCTCTGCTAGTTCTACCCCTTCGTTTACTAGATTTTAGCGGTATTATAAGCTATAAAAAAGATTAAAAAGTTCAATTTTATGCATATTACAAATTTTAAAAAATTTTCAAAATCATTTGAAAAGCACATAAAAGATTTAAAACATGTAAAACAATTTTAAAAAACATTTTAAATCTAAATACTTTGATACTAATAAAATTATCACCTTTCCACCTTAGGGTCCACATGTGACAACCTTCACAAGCCTTTAAAATATATTTTAACCGAAAAATATACATCAAAGGCCTATAAGGCATCTTTAATACCTGATAAATAATCTTAACTCAATTTAAAAACCATGACATAATCAACCCAAATCCAATCTCATTTTTTTCCATTTCTAAATCATCATCTATCAATTTCAAACACATTTATTATTAAATCTCGATCTCAAATATATGATTCAAAATCAATCATGAAAACATATAATCACATCTAATTGGTTTCTCATTGACATCTGTAAATTTTCACAAAACATTTACAAAGGATTATCGCAAAAAATACATTCACATAACATTACAACATTATAAATGTATACATTTTGAAATTCATAACATTCTATTCTTGAATTACAATAAAATGTAAGTATTAAGGTTTCAAATATACAGATGAACACATAGAAACTCCAATGGAACAATACTCTTATAATGAGTCAAGGAAAGAAAGTTATACCTAACTGGCTAGGAAACTTTTATAATGTTACTACTTCTAACTCTTAATCTCACTCCTATTTACATGAAACTAAAATGTAAGGGCGTGAGTATACTACTATATACTTTGTGAGCAAACATATATGTAAAACTGTTAAATAAAATAAATTGAAATAATATTTTTAATCAAAGGGGATTTGAAATAAATTATTTATAAAAAATGTAGAAAATAATTTTTTATTTAAAAACTATGGCCTGTTATTCAAAAATCTTTGGGTTGGCCTTTTTTCTAGACGATTACTCATTCCAAGAGTAATCCCGAAACCATCAGTGAGTTTTCTATGTAAATATCAATTAATGATTATATAATAAAATATTCTTTATGTGACAAATAATATGTATGATTCTCACTAAAATCTTACTTACCATTAAAATTGGTCTCAAGTAGTCACATGATACCCCATGTGACTATGCTTGATATTTTTATCTAGTAGGCTACTTTATCACAAATGATATCATTATCTTCTGTATAACTGCTCTATGGGTGCACCTTTCACCTGAGCGCTCTCTTCTAAGTCTGCTCTAAATTACTAACACCCTATATCTATAAATTGCCCCACTGACTATGTAATCATATCAAAAATAATTATTATAATATGATCATTTACATAAAGATATAAAAGTTGAATGTAAATTAGTTCCATTAACTTATAATTATCCTTACAGCCTACTGGCCATTTTATTCATTTATAAAAATGAAATATAAACATATTTTTCTATTTCTTAAAACATTGAAAATATTTAAGTTTTATAAATATTTAAGAAAAATGAAAAACAATTAAAAATATTCACTTATAACTTAGGGAGGGTATGCACTTTTGATAGTCCCTCACTTCGTACGGGCTCTTTTTTAGTTTGATTACCGCTTAAACTATACATATAACAATATTTATATTAATTCCTATACCCCAAAACATATCAATATAACCTATATGTATGATTATGTGTCTTAATCCGAGTTTTTCATAGTTAACACTTAATTTTTGAGATATAATTCATTTTCTAGCCATTTAATCAATTTTTAACTATAAAATCTTATGGCCACATCAAATTTTGACATTTACTATTAATTTCAGTTCAACTCAATTTCCTAATTCACTGTCTAATATGATTTCTGCCAAACCAAGCTAATTGGTTGCACTTCCATCTTCAATTCACTTATTCTAGCGTATATGCAATAAACCAAATTATCCTATTTGAACCTAAAATCCTAATTGTTCTATTTGTATAATAAACCATAGTTTTTAAATTCTGTAAAACATCAAATTAACTCTTGAAATGGGTTAAGAATCTTAGCAAAAATTCATTTAGCCTTAGTAAACTAAAATTCAACCTTAATTTTATGTAGGAAACCCTAATTTCTCTCGTATAAAATTTTCACCCAAGTTAGAGAAATGAGGCTTGGAGAATAATGAGAGAGTTGAGTTATTTTGTTTTGAATGAGAAATTGAAATTTAATCAGTAAAAATAGAAGAATTAGAGAGAGAGAAGAAACTTTAGATCATAAAAAAGGGAGGGAACCATAGGAAAGAGAGAGAAAATGAAAAGAGAATGCATTAACCCCTTTTTTATAATACATCACGAATTGACCAAAATACCTTTGAGTTTTTTAAGGAAAGAAGGTTTTAAAAGAGAGTAAAACAGACTTTTTACTAAGTTTTAATCGGTTGTTCCATTACCTTTGGTCAAACGAAATTACAATTCCTCCTTATTAGAATTTGACATATCTTCGATCGATCAAAATACACACTTCGATCAATCAAAGTTTGCAATTCTTCTATCCATCTTTTGGGTACAATTTTGGTCGATTAAGACACCTCCTTTGGTTAATCGAAGTTTGCAAACTTTTTATACCATAATTTGGCACATCTTCGATCGATCGAAATGCCTCATTCAATCAATCAAAGTTTGCAAACTTCTTGTTTTTCACTCAACTTAACTTCAGTTTTATTCTCAACCTATTTCAAAAACTCTTAGCAACTAAACTTTTTCCTAACCACAAATTCTTACATCCCTTTTGTAGTGTCAATACTTCATTTGAAGGTATCGATCTGGTCCACTTTAAAAGTCTTCTATTATTCTCTAGAACTATTAGGTATTGCTATTAAAATTCTAGCCTTCAATATGTCAACACTTCTCTTCTTTAGCTAATAAATTTGAAAAATATCATTCGAGTCACTTATAAATAATACTAACTTTTAATTTTATTTAAGTCTTTGTGTTTAAAACTTTAGAATTCAATCTTAATCAAACTAAATATCTGAAATAATTATTGAGCTTTAATAGTGTATCGACTATTTATTAATTATGCACATGTATATATATGAATATAATAAAAAATAATTGTATTACCCCTGAGTTATAGGAACAGGGCTCATTTGAAATCTAGAATTGAGAGAAAATAATTTAATTTAAGTGGTAAACTATCTATTAGGGTTTTAACCTTTTATTTGTAATAAAAGTTAAAGATTAATATAAATATATAATTGTCTTTAAATCTGAAAACAAAACAAAACCAAATAAAATGAAAAAAATGGTAAAAATGTCATTTTTTGTAATTTAAAACAAGATGTTAGAGGACTTGACTTGAAGATGTTGGGAGCCTAACTTGAAAATGTTAAGGGGCCTGACTTGAAGATGTTGGAGGCTTGACTTTTTTTTACCATCTTCTACGTTCCATGTCTAAAACAAGTTGGGGCTAGAACTTCAACAAGTCCTGCCATGTAAGAGTTCCTTTAACTTTTTATCTTTCATCTTTTGTTTTGGTCTTGCATCATTCTTTTTCGCTTGTGAGAAACTCTACCTTGAATTACATTTGGATTTAAAGTACAATCTTTCATGGATATCACTTTTGCTTTCCATACCTAGTATTCCCAAATCACCAAGTGGTTTTTTAATACTTCCTTCAGTAGTTAGATTATGCATTCCTGTAATGTTTGCTGCATCTCTTGTCAAGTTACCAAATCAATTGTTTGTCCAACCATATTCCCCAAGTGGTATCCTACTAAAGTTATCCATTCTAGCTGATACCACACTTAATCCCATATCTATTCCCTTGAATCTATTAATGACTGCAAAAACAAAATACTCATTATCGGCTTAAACTTTCATATGTAATATACTTGAACCCCCATAAATTACTCGTTTGAGTCCCATATCATCAAAAATTATCTTGCCCAAACTAGAAGTAATGGCTAATAATGACTAATCATTCTTTAAGTACTCTAATCCACCACAAATGATTCTAACAAGCATGTTTGTAACTTTAAGAGCTTTTTGATGAATTCTAACTATATCCCAAACTATGATATCACTAATACTTGTCCTATCAATCTGCTCAAATTTTCTATTGCCAACCACCTAAATTATAATATCACCATGACCAATATTGACACATAGATAAGGTAAGAATAGTTACCTCTTGTCTTACGCTGGTCTAAATAGACCATTGACTTATTCTTAGCCAAACTTGTACATTATAGAACTTTAATACATGAGCAACCTCACCAAGCAACTTCGTATTCATAATCTATTCACCTAAGTGGTATATGTGATCTACCATTCAAGGTGGATTGAACCAATCAATCGAGACAAATACAATCCATCCTATAAAATCACATCCCAATAATGATAAATATCTTGTATTCTCAAAATAAAAAACTTGTAGCACTCTTTAAATTAATTATTGGTCTACTTATTATACACATATGTTAATTATCACCCTTCTTTAGTGTCATCAAGGTTAAAAAGGTACTTAGGCTAGTGCCCTCTCTCTTTTACTCTTTTTCTTCCACCCTTTATCCTAACAACTCACTCTTCTTTAGGCTTACCTCATCCAAATATAGAACACTTGCCTCTAGGATTATGTCAAGATGGTGTTAGTTATCATCAGGAAGTGGAGAAACTTTTGATAACCCTTCAAGTTTAATGTCTTAAAACTTTTTATAAATGTTAATTGCCTCGACTGCTTCTACCTTTTTTGTAAAACCTATCCCTTAGCATTATGGGTATAATAGTAAATCCCTCAAGAGTTTTTGTACATGCCATCATGTTTAGATTATGCACGAGAGGGTATAAAACTTGAAGAATGTATCTTGAGTAAGATTACGGTGTAGGATATGAGTTTATGAGAAAGAATTAGATTTTTGATCCTAAAATCATCTCTATTTGAGAAAAAGTTCCTACTTTTTTCGTAGAGCTCAGAGAGAGCTTTCCATTGATATATTATGGGTTTCGAGCGGATATTTGAGCTAAAAGTTATGGCCAATTGAAGTTGTAGTCCTCGGAAGGAGGACCAGAAGCAAAGGTATCGATACGTTTGGG
>JAVXUL010090943.1:0-22567 GCA_035590515.1 Trichilia minutiflora | reverse complement strand
TCCATAATTTATTTTATGCATAATTGATTTTAATTCATGAATAAAACCATAACAGACTTTATAAGCAATTTCTGAAAGTTTAATAACACGAAAACACAATTGGCCCAGTGGTAAAGGGCTGGAATAAACCCTAGCCCCACAAAACATAAAAAGAATTTTTTTTTTATTTAAAACAAATAAGGTGGATGACATGTCATCCGCATTCAGGTATGGACAACATGTCGTCCACTGGTTCAGGTTGTCTTCAACCTCCAGTCGGGTCAACCTGACCTAGTCACGACCCATTATAGACCCGGTTCAAAATCTAGCTGTTTCTCCCCTTTTCGGCCACTGTTTTCGACGTTTCAAAAGCCAAAATGATCAGAAAAGAGTTTTAGAGATGATTTACAACATAATATGGCCTCATACAATGTCAAAAATCAAAATCTGAATCTAAAATTATTCGATGAAAAATTTTAAAATTTTCAAAACTTAAAACTCAAGGCAGAGGCTATACTATGGCTCTGATATCAAATGTTGGGTGTCCTAAACATGTTCTAATTAATCTTTAATAATATAAAGCATTAGAACACAATTGCGGAAGCTTAAAACTGTACCTCCTGCCATTGAGTTTTTTCTGAATTTAAAGACGAATTTGAGGAGCTTCTCTGCCTTTCTGAACTTCAATTTGATGGTGTATTTTATCTCAATCAGTTTAGCAAGCATAGGGACCTCGAAAACCTTCATATTTATAACTTCTCCCATCAAGAAGTTATGGGAAGTTATCTAATCGTGGGTGGCAATTTTCATGGCCATAAGTGGTTTGTAAACCGCCAGAAAATGGAAGTGAACTTCCAACTCATGGGCCACGTTCTTACTAGTTGATCAGTTGGACCAGACATCTTCTTTGCAATGCAAAACATTGTTGAAACCATAGAGTTAAAACTCTTCTAACCTGAAAACATGAACACCTTATCTCTACAATTCCAAGTTTTCTTCAATGATCACTATCAAAATGACTTTAACACACTCTTTAAAACCCTTCTTCACGAAAATACTTTACTGTCGGGTGCTATGTTCTTTTGAACGTCGCTCGTTTCTCAAGTCATCTCTACATTTTTCCAACATTTCCTCTGCTTTACATTGGCTCTCCAAGATTCCGAAAGCGATTATGGACAGAAATTCTCGTTCATGGAACAAAGGCAATATTCTAGATTAGCGAATGAAGAAGTTGTTGAAGCCTATTCAACTCAGCTCAAGAATGATATGGTGCCCTTTTCGAATGCTAAAGCTGAAGAACTTGTGCCCGGAGGTTTAATATTCATTTTAACAACAGTTATACTAGATGTTATAGATACTTATGACACTTTATCTGGAGCATCCTATCATGCTTTGGGACTTGTTATAATGTTTAATTAATTTATTTATTTATTCTTATTTGTTAAAACTTGGTATATATCTTACTCTATAAAATCAGTGAAGGAGACAATTAAGATTTAGTGAGGGCCACTACCCAACTGGGTTTTAAAAAAAAAAATTAAATTATAAATTACAAAATAATTTTTTACCATATTTTTATTCTATTTAATCTTCTTATTAATATGGTATAATTATTTTCATAATTTGACACTAATTTAAACATATTTAAACAGTAACTCAAGTTTAAATTTGAAAATTTTCAAAAAATTAAAATAAATTGAAGTGTGCTTAAACTGCTAAACATTGATTAGTAAGTTGTTTTTTACCTATTTAACTTATTAATTTCACGAATTAATTGAATTGTTAAAGTTAGGATTCAGGGGGCATAATTTCAATTTATATCCAGTTGCTAAAATTTCAATTTAATTGTATTAATTAGGACGTAGAAATACAGTAATGTGTGAGTTTCTTTATTTTTTTATTAGACATTGAGAAATATTTTAAAAGAAAATCAATTATTAAAGAAACATCTTCAACATTTCAAAAAAATAATCAGTTAAAGAAAAATTATTTGGAAGAGATATTGAAAAATCTTCTATCTAATCCAGTTTTACAATCTAAAATTGATTTTTATCATCTTAATCATAGAGATATAATTCGAATATTTTACTTGTAAAAGGAATCATGTCAATCGTATATTCATCCATTTTCACAAACAAAATTTGAAAAAGGGTATCGTTGATTTAATGTTACTTAGTATAGTCGGTATTTTGATTGGTTGGAATATAATGTGATAAAAGATACAAATTTTGTTTATGTTGTTATCTTTTTAGACTTGACATGGGAGATCAAGTTGGTGGTGACTTATTCATTAGTGAAGGGTTTAAAAATTAGAAGAAGTTAGACCGTTTGTAAATTCATGTTGGGTGACGAAATAGTGCTCACAACCAAGCACATTAGAGATGTGAGAACTTAATGAATCAATGACAACATATTGATACATGTCTTGTTACGCAATCAAATATACTTTAATCTGAGTATCAAACTTGCCTTACTTCATCTATCTATTGTATTAGATTTCTTTTGAATCAAGATTTGGTTTTTCGTGAACATGATGAAACTAGTGACTCAAAAACTAAAGGAAATTTTCTTGAACTTCTTCAATACCTAGCTATGCATAATGGATATATTAACAATGTTGTTTTGAAGAATACTCTTGAGAATCTAAAACTGACAACACCAAATATTCGAAAAGAAATTGTAAATATCACAACAAATGAACTACAAAGGTCATTGTTAGTTACCTTGGTAATAAATTCTTTATAGTTTTGATTATTGAATCTCATGATCTATCTACTAAGATATAAATGATTGTTACATTACGTTATGTAGACAAAACCTATGATGTAATTGAGTGATTTTTTGACATTGTACATGTTAGTGACATAGATAGCATATCACTCAAAAAAGCTTTTTAGTCAATATTTTCTAAGTATAGATTAGATGTGTTAAGCTTACGCTGGCAAAGTTATGATGAAGTAAGTAATATATAAGGAGAATTTAATGGTTTTAAAACTTTGATTATGAGGGAGAATGAATTTACTCATTATGTCTATTGTTTTGCTCAAACTTTAATTAATAGTTGTAACCATTGCAAAAAAATCATATTCATATAGCTTCATTTTTCAATCTAGTTACTAATTTTTAAATATTATCAGAGGTTCATGCAAGTGTCGAGACACATTTTGAGTGAGTCAAATTGCCAAACTTGTTAAACCACTTAAGGTGAGAAAGTTAACATTGGACATAAGTTTAAATCAAGAGATGGGTTGCAAAAGTGCTAGTAACATCTGTTGGGATCATATTTTGGTACATTACTCAATTTGATTTCTATTTTCTCCTTTATAGGTGATGTGCTTAATATAATTGTGAAAGAAGGTTTAAGTTTAAAGCAAAGAGTTGAAGTAAGAAATTTGCTTGAATCAATCTATTCCTTTGATTTTGCTTTTAACTTGTATACGGTGAAAAATATATTAGGAATTACTAATTTGTTGCCAGCAGCATTGCAGAGAAAAGATCAAGATATAGTAAATGCTATGAACTTAGTTGGAATATCTAAATAACGATTACAATTGTTAAGGAATGATAGATGAGAATCTTTATTAAGTGAAGTTTCTTTATTTTGTATTAAACATGATATTATCATTTTGAATATAGATAATAACTTTGCAACTCAAGGGTGACCACAACGTATAATTGACCGTATGAAAAATTTACATAACTATCGATTTGAATCATTTAATAATGTGATAAAAATGCAATTGATGGGAATTAGAGACCGTTTCGCTGATATTAGTATTGAGTTGTTTCTTTGTATGGCATGCTTAAGTCTGAAAAATTCATTTATACTCTTAACAAGTATAAATTGATCTGTTCTACTAAATTTTATTCATGAGATTTTTCATCAATCGAGATATTAGTATTTAATAATTAGTTTGAGACTTATATTATTGATATACACTCTTGTAAAGAATTTTTTCATTTAAGTAGAATTGATAATCTTGTCAAGTTATTAGTTTAGTTGAATAAATATTCATTATATTTATTGATTTATAAGTTTATTAGATTTATACAGATTTTATCGATAACAACTGCAATAGTTGAAAGAGTTTTTTAATAATAAATAGTGTAAAAAATCAATTGTAAAATTGGATTAGGAATTAATAAACGAATGATTATTTGATTACTTATATTGAGAAGAATGTATTTAATATAATTAATATTGAAAAGATTATCCAATTTGTTTTGGGGAATACACGAAAATACCCACATTTTCTACCCAATTTATCAAAATAACCACATTGAAAAAATGTTAACCAAAATATCTAAAAGTAGGTTTTTTAGACGATTTTATCCTTATGCGAAAGTTAGTGTTTTTTATTATGTGCGAAAGTGTAAGGTATACTTATGTGCGAAAGTGAGTGTTTTTTTATCATGTACGAAAGTGTTTGGGTTCGAAAGTGCATTTTCGAACATGGGTAAAATCGTCCAAAAAACAAATTTTTGGATATTTTGGTTAACATTTTTTCAATGTGGTTATTTCGATAAATTAGATCAAAAATGTGGGTATTTTCGTGTTTTTCCCTAAATTTTTTAACTGAATAAATATTATGTAAAAGAATTGATTCCGGAGTCCAGACGAATATTATTACCTTCAGGATCTTTGCATTTGTATTGTAATCTACGAGGGCATTAAAGTATTTTCAAATCTTATGTTGTTATCTATGAAAAGTTGATTGGTCATTAATAATGGCGGTGAGATGATATGTCATCTTTTAAAGATCTGATGATAAGGTTAGTGGGATCTTCATGGCCCTTTCCTTTTAGAACCCGTCAGAGGTTAAAATCGGAAGCCGAGCAACCTGGATGTTTTGTATCGGAAGAGAGAAAATTGGGATTTGTGAAGAAAACTATTTCCGGCGAAATTTCCAATGACATTTAAACAAGCATGAAACTTCTTCGTTTCGCACGTTAAGCTGCAGAATTTAGGCTTCACTCTGCTGTATTGTAGGATGTTTATCCAAAACAAATCAGATTTAATGGAGATAAAGCCATGTTGATCTGTTAGTAGTGTAAGAAAATGGAAAAGAAAATTCGAGTAGAGATCTTGATCCTGAAAAAAAAAAAAACAGAAAAGGGAGAATGATCCTAAGATTTTTTATTTTTAAATATTATTTATTTTTATTAAAAATTTATAATAAATATTTTTTATAATTTTTTAAAAACATTACTTACTTATTTATTATGATATTTATAATAAATATTTTTTATAGTTTAAAAAAGTGATAAAACCACCTTTCACTAAAAATAAAAATACAAATTTTTATTATATAAATTCTTAATTTTTTTATAGTATAAATATATTTAATCATTTAATAATTTAAAAATATTTATATTATTTATATTTAGTTTTTAAAAATAAAAATAAAATAAAATTTTTATAAAATTAAATTATAATATAAAAATAAATTTATATATTTTTATAATTATAAAATAAAATATTTTAAATTGAAGTTTCATAAATTAAATTAAAAATTTTTTTAGTGTAAAATATTATAAAATAAAAAAAAAATTTATAATTTTATATTCACATATACTTTTAAATTTATCAAATATAAATTAAATTTTTTTATAGTACAAAAATATATAATCATTCAATAATTTAAATTATTTTTATTTAATTTTTTTTAAAAAATAAATTTTTCATAAATTTAAATTATAAAAAATAAATTCATATATTTTTATGAATTTAAAAAAATTTTAAATTGAATTTTTAAAAATTAAATTATAAATTTTTTAAATATAAAACATTATAAATTAAAGTATTAAAATTATAAATTAAATAAAAAGTTTAATTATTTTAAATTTAAAAATTTATATGATAAAAAATTATGAATTTATATGATAAAAACTTATATTTTTATTTTTATGGAAGTGAGTTTTTGTTATTTTTTAAATTATTGAAATATTTATTATAAATATTTTGATAAGGAGATAAATTATATTTAAAAAAATATTTAATACAAAATTTTTTAATAAAAGATAAATTATATTTCAAAAAGCTATAAGGGTGGATTTTTTTTTTTTTTCATTCTCAACATGCAAACAAACAAAAGAAAGTAGATTTATGAATTATGAAGATTTGACTCATTTTGTTGAAATGATGAGCTTCAGTTAGTGATTGATTAACTGAAATTATGAGGATTAGTAGCAGTAATCATATCTTGTTGAAATTAATTTGTCTTTATTGTATTTCGCCATATTTTTATTTATATTTCTTGAATTCTTCTTCATATATTTCAAAATTAGAAATTAGAATTCCATTTCCTTGGAGTCATATTAAAAAAGAAAGTTTAATTTATATTGACACAAATTGCCATCAAAACGGGGAAATCTCGGAATAGTGATGTGGAGGTTGTACGGCTCATCCCGTTCATGGTGGGCAAAATGATTTTATTCGAATCGAAGGAGCTGTCGCGTCGGCACCAATAATTTTAGTAATAAAATGCTTTTACTATTTTCAGCTCACTGATCAGCCATTTCAACTATTTATTTATTGAACATCCAAGGTCAGCATCTCTCTCTATCTACCTCATACGCGCATTGCTCACCATTCTTTTCTCATCTCTCCTTGAACTGATTGCTTACGTGTCAGAAGATAAGAGGGTCTGAGCACTACGCACCGAAGCATAGTTTAGGTGCGGTGGTGGGCTGCGACCTTCTCGGCCATTTTCATTTTATATTGCCCTGTCTGTGTCAGCTTCAGCTAAGGTGGACTGAACGCATACAATAATAATTAGTATTATTAATATTATTACAATCATATAAATAATTAATTATTTACATAAATTTTTCCTGCTTTTGCTAGAATACGCAAGGTCTTCTGTTGCCTTCTCGTAGGCTCTGCAAAATTTTTTTTTTTTTTTTGAGAGAGAGCTTTGTTTTGGGGATTCCTCTCGTGGTAGATCCAATTATTCAGTAAACTGAACTGAATCTACGGTTATCTCTCTCTTCGTACATTTCTATCCATTTTCTCTGCAAAAGTTTTTTTTTTTCAACAATGGTAATTGCTTAGCTAGTTACTATTTTATGGAGTTTAAAAATTTGAAGGTTTGAAATATTAAGAATATGGAGTCGGATTTAAACCGAAGAAAGGAATCTCCTACGTCGCTCGATTCAGCTGAACAGACGTTGTTTCCGGGTGAGCTACTCGAGAGAGTGCTGGCTCTCTTAACTTCGCATCAAGATCGTAGCTCGGTCTCTCTTGTCTGCAAAGACTGGTACAACGCTGAACGATGGACAAGGACTCAAGTATTTATCGGCAACTGTTACTCGGTTTCGCCCGAGATTCTCACGCGCCGCTTCCCTAACATTCAGAGTGTGACGTTGAAAGGGAAGCCGAGATTCTCGGATTTCAATTTGGTTCCGGCAAATTGGGGGGCCGATATCCACGCTTGGTTGGTAGCGTTTGCTGACAAGTATCCGTTTCTTGAGGAGTTGAGGTTGAAGAGAATGACTGTGAGTGATGAGAGTTTAGAGTTTTTGGCTGTCAACTTTCCCAATTTTAAGGCTCTTTCCCTTTTAAGCTGTGATGGTTTCAGTACTGATGGTCTTGCTGCAATTGCTACACATTGCAAGTAAGTTCAACTGAACTTTCGTGTTATTTGACATTTTATTTTTGTTTTTGTTTGTCATTTTCTTTATATTTATTTAATTACCTTGTGTTCTATACAATGGGATCGCATTGGCGAGACATCTGCACAGTTGTTTCGTTAAAAAGCATAAAACTTGTTATTCTTAGAGCATAATATTTCTGTGGATGTGTTCTCTTCGGTCTGAATAAGCTTTAGCTTCAACCTGCCCCTGTGGTTGGGAAATAAATTCGTTTACTTTGTTGTAGTTGTTTTTCTTTTCCTTGTCTTTTGTTATTTCTGGATGTGACGTATGACGTGTACCTCGCATTTAATGTGGACTGCATCTTCTTGATATCGTCCAACACAAAAATGTCCCTTATTTATTCGGAAATAATTTTATCTTCTAAATTTTATACGGGTGTAATTTCATCTAGGGAATAATTCCCCAGTTGATATCATCTTGTGGAGTCCTGATGGCGTATTTACAATTGAAATCATACGTTAGTTACTGTTTAACAAAATTTGTTAATAGAATAAATAGTGAGTTAGGAAAGGTTTTAACCATATCTTATTGAAGGTTGACTTTGAAGTTGGTTTACCGAATTCTTTGTTATCTCGTAGTAATTTTAATTGGTTCGTACGACTACGAGTTGTAAGTCAAGGAAAATAGTTTCATCTTGACATAGCGCACCAATATTCTTAGAACGTTGGTTTAAAATGTTCGCTTTACATGTTCAGATCAGTAAAAGGTGTTTCTTGCTTTTGGAGATCAGACTTTGCTTTGATTTTTTTCTCTTTTCTTTCTTTTACCAATAGAACTGGGGGTTTGGTCGAAATGGAAGTGCTGCTTATCCAATTTTCGGGTCCTTTATTTTCCTTCTTTTCTTTCTCCTCATTCATTTCTATGCCCTTTCTGTTTATGTGATAGTTGACCCTTTATTCTGCATTTTATTGGATGGCATCTCCTGGATGCCATCATCCTTTCAATTATAACCATGTTCATTGGTGATAGAATATTCATCCTCATCTGCTATTGAAAGGACTAATGTAAAATATGCTCAATGCTTTTTCTATTTAATTTCTAAAAAATTTAATTCTAGTTCTCTGGTATTCTTTGCGTGTTTATTGATCAGTAAAGAACATTTTCTTCAGAGATTGATGCTTTGTTGTGTCAAGTAGGTCTTACTATAGCAATAGGTGAATGTGCTCACTGTTGTGAACTTCAGATATTTACTGGTGCCTGTAACTTTTGTTCCAGAATTTTGTTATTAAATAAAGGAGAATCATGATTGATGTTATTTTGTCAGTTGGAATGCAAAAGAATAGATGGAGTGCCTATGTGTTTGGACAAAGTCCTTTCACTTGATATTTATGTCAAATGACATCATGTACACTACCAAAATCCTGACACTGGAAAATGGAGAACCATTTTACATGTATTCTTTTTAAAAGTTGAGATTTCTTAAGTCAATTTGTTTTGGCAATTAAAGATTTAACTGTAACTTTCTTTGTGTGAATTTTTAATTGTGCAAATTTAGCTCGAACTTGCTAATCCAAGTGACATGCAATTTATTGGCATTTTACATTTGATTATGCTGGTTTAATTAATATGTTCTATTTTGTGTGTAATAGTTAAGCTTAGATTAGCCCCATTAATGGAGTGTACAAATGATCCAACCAATTTCCGGCATCATATGTGCAATCAACTGGGCAATGACTCAAACTAGCCGTGATACTAAAATAATCGTATTATGTATATGGGAATTTTGAATGAAGTTTTAACGAATTTTTTCTTTTTACTTTTACTTCCATTTCAGGCTAGAGGTCAATGTATTCTTTGTTTCATATTTTTTTAGAATTTTAAAGTATGTACCAATTATTCCAGTTATGTTCAACTATTTATTTCTCATGTTGGATATAGATAATAATTTTAGTATTTTAAAATGTAATTTGTTTACAGGAATTTGATTGAGCTAGACATCCAGGAGAATGGAATAGAAGACAGCGGTGGAAGTTGGTTGAGTTGCTTCCCTGAAAGTTTTACATTGTTAGAAGTACTTAACTTTGCCAATCTTGTTAGTGAAGTAAATTTTGATGCACTTGAGAGACTTGTAAGTAGGTGCAAATCATTGAAGGTGCTGAAGGTTAACAAAAATGTTTCTTTGGAACAACTACAAAAACTGATTGTTTGTACCTCTGTATTAGAGGAGCTTGGTACTGGCTCATTATTGCAAGATCTCACCGCCCGCCAATATTCGGATCTACAGAAGGCATTCAACAATTGCAAGAATTTACATACTCTCTCTGGTTTGTGGGAAGCTACAGCATTATATCTCCCAGCTCTATACCCAGCATGTGCAAATTTGACATTCTTGAATTTAAGCTACTCTGCCTTGCAAAGCGGTGAACTTGCCAAGCTCCTTGTGCACTGTCCACGTCTTAGGCGCCTTTGGGTAAGCATCCTTTGTTTCTTACTTCCACATTTTCTACACATCTCATTTCTGGAAAAAAAAAAAATATTAATGCTGCAGGATAGAAGATATGCATTAATGCTTTTGCGTATTACAAAATTTAGAGGTCTTAGTTCTTTTTTGGTTGAAGAATTTTTAGGGAATTTAAAGATTGAGAGACAAAAATATTTAACGACAAATTAAGACACCAACTGCAGCAGTCAACTTATGTTGATGGTACTAGGCAGGTTCTTGGTCAAAATTGTGGACAACTGATTCAGTGGATCTGGACTTGTATGTGTCATTTTTACATTTAAAAATTTTGGGAAGCTGATTCAGAAAGAGGAAGCATGAGATTCACAGCTCAGTGTCCACACTCCATGCCATAAATGATTACAGTTATAGACATGAAGTTTTCATGGTAACTTTGCATTTTTCTATGTTTTCTTGACAGCATTTTCTGACTAATGAAAAGTATGCGACATTTTTCACCAGCAGGACTATAATCATAGTTTAATCATCAATTAATAGTGGTCAAAACTTTCAATGTTTATTGATGGGACCTTTGTCGCTACAACTAATAGTGCTTAAAAGTTTTGCTACATAAACGCTTGGTTACTGTTAAACTTGTCTATTCTGGTAAAAATTTTGAAAAGTAACTAATACGACTTACAAAACTTCTTTTACGTATCAAAATGGACATGTTCATTTTGAACCTAACACGTTACTCTTGGTAGTTTCAAACTTCCATTATTCAATCTCATGATTATTTTCTTAATAAAGGTTCTGGACACAGTAGAAGACAAAGGGCTGGAAGCTGTTGGTTCTACTTGTCCATTGCTTGAGGAACTCCGTGTTTTCCCTGCTGATCCCTTTGATGAGGAAATTATCCATGAGGTTACTGAAGCAGGGTTTGTTGCTGTGTCTGTTGGCTGCCAGAGACTCCGTTATGTCCTTTACTTTTGTCGGCAGATGACCAATGCTGCTGTGGCAACCATTGTGCAGAACTGCCCGAATTTCACCCACTTTCGTCTTTGCATAATGAACCCGAGACAACCAGATCACCTGACCAATGAACCCATGGATGAGGCTTTTGGTACGGTGGTCAAGACTTGCACTAAACTCCAGAGACTTTCAGTTTCAGGTCTCTTAACTGACCTGACCTTTGAGTACATTGGAAGGTATGCCAAAAATTTGGAAACCCTTTCAGTAGCTTTTGCTGGGAGCAGTGATAGGGGGATGCAGTGTGTCCTGGAAGGTTGTCCAAAGCTGAGGAAACTTGAGATAAGGGATTGCCCATTTGGGAATGAAGCACTGCTGTCAGGTTTGGAGAAGTATGAATCTATGAGATCACTTTGGATGTCAGCCTGCAATGTGACAATTAATGGTTGTAAGCGATTGGCAAGGGAGATGCCCAGATTAAACATTGAGGTGATGAATGAAGATGGGAGCGATGACGGTCAGGCTGATAAGGTTTATGTCTACCGTACTGTTGCTGGGCCAAGAAGGGATGCCCCTCCTTCTGTACTCACTCTTTGATATTTATGAAAAAATCGGTAAACTCTTCTCCCCCTCTCTCCATTTCACACACACACAAACATATATCCATCCACACATAGATACCTTCAAGTCTTCAACCTAGCAGGATCCTGACTCTGTGAAAATATAAGTGGCTTGGTATTGATCTTTTTGCTGTGTGCGTACAAATGTTGTGTAGTGCACTTTGGCCATTTGATCTGAATAAAGGGACAGGTTAAATGACACTTGCTAGTTGGGCAAAATTATTTACTTGGCAACCATTTCTGAACTCCTCACTGATAATAGTGTAGGTTATTCATTGCTTGTTAGTATTCTCTTTATAATGTCTTGGGGTGGTAACATTTTAACTCAAGTTCTTGCAGAGGGTCATGTTATATATATATTTCATGTTAATGTCTATCTTTGATAATGAATTTATTGTGCAGCTTCCCAGGTTTCACAGAGTACAACTTTCCCTCATCTGGATGCCGGATTCATACAGCAGACTAAATGTGGCCGAAAAGTGGAACTGCAAGGAACTGCGAACTTGCTATTCTACAATTTCTTTTCTTTTTGCAAACCAGTTTGAACAGGAAAAGCCCAAAAGATATATGAAACAACGCTTATGCATTTACTGTCTGTGAGGCTATAACAAATTTGCTTCTTCTTCTCTTGATTTACCACACCTTGCAAAAGCAGTACTGAGTGATTGCCAATTCCAAAATAGATGAAGCATCCATGGCTGTGGCTGTGGGTCACAAGTAAACCATAATCCGTTCCTACCGTGCAATGCCACCCATATCCATATCCCCTGTTGACATCCTGCATTCGAATGAAACACACACCATAGCATTAGAAGAGGTGAATTTTCAGACAATTTTTCTCGGGGAATTAGAAACCCAGCTTTATCACAACGCAAGTTTGGAATGCCACCTTTGTGCTGCCGGCTGTATCAGTAGACTCTGACATCAGGAGGTCAAGACTCAAGAGCCTTTGCAGCCAAACGAAGTGCTTCTAGCTGCATTTTTTGAAGCATGTCAGTCACCCCAATAACAGCTTTGCCTTCCAACATGGCAGAAAGAGTTTTTGATGAGCGTGGAATCTTTGAGGATTGAATGAAGGCAAAATTGGTGGTTAAAATTTGTATCGAGAAAGTGAGTAAATGCGTCGGTTCCGCTGATACTGATCTGTTGGTCCGAATCCAAGATCTGACTGTTTTCAAACTGGTTCAATGGATAAAAACCGAATGTTTGCAGGGCCTTGCGATTATCTTGGGACCGGGGTCAATGTAAATGGAGGTGTCTAATGGATTTGCAAATGTATCTTAATCAACAGCTTGATGGGGTGGGATGTGCTGAAAGCATAAATGATTGTGGGTCTACGTTATCTTGGAGACGTGGGATGTTTGTTGCTGTATGAGTGTTACTAATATTGTGCCATATAAATTGTTCCTGGAGGATGTTTTAGGGTTGATAATGAATTGTGACCTTATTAGCCTAATCTTTTGCATCCTTGTTTTCTTTCTATTTGATTGGAAGATTTGCGTTAATCGGATTCACTATAATATATTGATGTAAATAATGCATCAATTTTAGTTTTAACAAAATTATTTATATTTTAATTTTTACATGAAAATATTTTAAATTATTTGTATATATTTTAAATTTTCATAATTTTAATTTTAATAAAATCACGTAATATGTTTTAAAATTTAAATTAGTATTTTAAGATGATGTACCGTTACATCACTGTCTATTACGAGTAAATCGGGAAGCTTAGAGCATTAATACAGCTGGAAAACGATTTGCAATTAACTTGTCAAGAAAATGATTTATTAAGCATGCATTTTAAACAATATTTTACTCAGGGTTTGGTTAGGCTCCAGCAAATCGAACTTAATTTTTTTTTCATTTTTTGAAAATATAATTGAGAAAATAGAACAATTAATACTAGACTCAAATTTTTAACCGGCTCAGTTGGATTTTTTAAGAGAAAATGAACAATAATATCAGAACCAAACAAATTTGGTTGTTTAATTAATTAATTATTTATTTTATTTTAATAAAAAAATAATCACCAATAGTTTACTTTTCATTTAATTTATATCAATAATTTTAGAATTTATTAAAAACTATTTTTTTTAATTTGAATTTGAATTGTCTTTTCCTTACAACAAATTCTTCTATTCATTAGATGCTGTCATTCATCAATCATAAGAGAAACTGACCTGAAATATTAATGATATTATCGCATGTTCTATATAATTTATTTACTTTATTTTTGTAAAATTTAACTTAATTTTACAGTGACTAAAAAAATGAATTTTATAGAGATATATAATAATTATTTAGCATTACTGCTGCATTCATCAAATTTAATAAAATAACAAAAATCTTCTTTCTTAACAATACCAACAATCCATGTCATTTTCCAAGTACTGGCCTTACTGCCGTTTACAGATTGGCTGAATTTTGAAGCTTTGGTTTCAGATGATATATATGTTTGAACGATGCCGGAGAATGCCTTAGGTAGATTGTCCGTAAGGTCTCTTGTGTATGATTGTAAGACTTTAATATCAGTCTAATTTTAATTAATAATAAGATCATAAAATTTCATCAAATCTTCAAATTAACTTACCAACATAGATTTATGGTACCGTTTCAACAAAACTGTTATATTCACAGTCAGCAGTTGTTCTCATGCTCGTATACAATAAATTTTATCATTTTACTTCATCTCTTGATCAGATCTGTCATCTGTGGATGAAGAAAGTATTATAAGAATATAAGATTGATTTAGATCCTTCCAGGAAAATTATTGCGTTACGGGTCAACCCGTAACATGCATCCTTTAACGCATCACATACATCCAAGTTTCAAGGCTCCAATCTCGTCTCTGCTCATTATGCAAAAATGACAACCTAACTACAATAAAATTAAACTCAGTTGATTCATCGTCCATTGGGTTCTCCACAAAAATTGTGTTTGTTTCAAAAATGGAACAAGTAAATCATCGAAAGGACCAAAACTTACCAGGAATAGAGTCGCTATCTACCGAAAAAACCAGTCTCAAGGAGGCCCTTTCAAAAATACTCGCGCTCTTAACTTCACGTAAGGAGCTCGGCTACCTTGTTCTGCAAAGACTGGCATGAAGCAGAACGTTTGTCGAGAACCCACGTCTATGTCAGTAACTGCTACTCCGTCTTGCCGAAGATTCTGGTGCGCCGGTTTCCAAACATTCGGAGTGTGACTTTGAAAGGGAAGCCGAGATTCTCGGATTTCAATTTGATTCCGCAAGACGGGGGCGCTGATGTTCACCTTTGGCTGGTGGCTTTTGCTGAGAAATACCCGTTGCTTGAGGAATTGAGGTTGAAAAGAATGACTGTGACTGATGAGACTTTGGAATTCATGTCCATCAAATTTTAAAGCTCTTTCGCTTCTGAGCTGTGATGGGTCCAGCAGTGATGGTCTTGCTGAGATTGCTTCAAATTGCAGGTTTAAGTTGAATGTTTTTTTTTTCTTTATGTTTCATGTTCGGTTTTGCCTGTAACTGTAACCTTTTTAACTTGCGTACAGGAATTTGACTGAGCTCGACGTTCAGGAAAATGGTGTTGATGAAAAAAGCGGAAGCTGGTTGAGCTACTTCCCTGAGAGATTTACATCATTGGAAGTACTGATCTTTGCCAATCTGAACAATGAAGTTAATTTTGAAGCACTTGAGAGACTTGTAAGCAGGTGCGAATCAGTGAAGATTTTGAAGGTTAACAAAAGGATTTCCTTGGAACAATTACAAAGGCTACTTGTTCTTGCTCCTCAATTGATTGAGCTTCGTACTGGTTCATTCTCACAATAGCTTACTGAAGACCAGTTTGCAGAACTGCAGAGTACATTCAATTCCTGCAAGAATAAAAATATGCTTTGTGGTTTATGG
Organism: Trichilia minutiflora; assembly: GCA_035590515.1. NCBI lineage: Eukaryota > Viridiplantae > Streptophyta > Magnoliopsida > Sapindales > Meliaceae > Trichilia > Trichilia minutiflora. The sequence goes on along the minus strand of JAVXUL010090943.1, from coordinate 7,077 downwards.
GGAGCAACAGACTTATATCGTCCAGCTTTATACCCTTTCTGCGCGAATTTGACTTTCTTGAATCTAAGCTATGCAACTTTGGGAAATGGTGAACTTGCCAAGCTTCTTGTGCAACGTCCATACCTTCAGCGCCTGTGGATAAGGATCTTTTTATCACATATTTTTTTCCCTATAATTGATGAGGCATAGTAGAAGAGATGCAATGATATTTTTTATTTTCTGATGTTACAGAATTTAGAGTTCATGACTTTTTTTGTCTGATTAATTCAATATATCTTTATTCTCCTATTAAGTAACCGCTTTTGCACTAACGGTTTTCTAAACATATAGAAGAATAGATCAGTTCATTTGCCTGTTTTGTCGAAAGAATTTCGTGACGGGATATCAAGCCGGTATGGGTTATCAAGCCGATTACTTAACCTAATGTAATTTCAACGCATGGGAGAGAAATTGAAAAGTGGTTTTGATTTCTGATTTTCATCTATACTGTCGTAGAAACAGGAATGTTTCTGGCCACAAAGAAAAAGAGAGGTAACTTGATTCATTGGAAACATAAATTTGCATATTTCTAGATGTGTTGGTTTCTGGGTCCTCCCCCGCTACTTATAGGAAAGCAAAGAGATCTAACTAGCTTTTGTATTTATCAGAAACCTATCCTGAAGTCTAAAAATTCATAAACCTCTTTGATATTCTTCCGAAATTTAAATAGTAGATTCTTCTTTTGTAGTAGAGGTTATTCATGGGTGGTCCTGATGCCACAATCGAGAGGTCTCAGCTGTTGCTCTCCAAATAGTCTCTTGAACAAAAACAACCGGGTTTCTATTCCATTAGATTTTAGTAATACTTAAAATGAGTATGGCAAGTCCATCACTCACGTGTCATGCCTCACATGTCAAACTGATCGTTAGTTTGACCAAACACTGAGATTTTCTGAAAAAATGTTCGGAACTACATATTCCAAGGACAAGCAAATTGTGAGTCGTGAATCTATCACTTAATAACCTCAAATTTTTGGAGTTCAATTCTCATGATTATATTCCTAACACAGGTCCTGGACGTAGTAGAAGACAAAGGGTTGGAGGCCATTGGTTCCAGCTGTTCATTGCTTGAAGAACTCCGTGTTTTTCCTGCTTATCCATTTCATGAGGAAATTATTTATCGGGATACTGAAGTAGTTGTTACCGTATCTTTAGGCTGTCCGAGACTCCATATGTCCTTTACTTCTGTCGGCAGATGACTAATGCTGCTGTGGCAACTGTTGTGGACAGCTGCCCCAATTTCACCCATTTCCGTCTCTGCATAATGATCCCGGGACAACCAGATCACCCAAAGAATGAACCCCTGTATGAGGCTTTTGGCGAAGTGGTGAAAACTTGCACTAATCTCAAAAGGCTTTCAGTTTCAGGTCTGTTAACAGATCTAACATTTGAGTCCATTGGGAAGTATGCCAAAAATTTGGAATTCCTTTCAGTAGCTTTCGCTGGGGGCAGGGATTGAGGGATGCAGTGTGTGTTAGGAGGCTGTACAAAGCTGAAGTGAGGAAACTTGAGATAAGGGATTGCCCATTTGGGGATGTGACACTGCTGTCAGGTTTGGAGATGTATGAATCTATGAGATCACTTTGGATGTCAGCCTGCAATGTGACAATGGATGGGTGTAAAGTTCTGGCAAGGAAGAAGCGCAGGTTGAATGTTGAGGTGATCAGGAAAATGGGATCGAAGTTTTTCCTATAATATGTGTCCTATATTATGCAGGCATTATATATTCATTTTGCCAAGCCCAAGTTTTTCTCATCTTGACAGTGTCAACACTCGTATATACAGCTTAATAATACGGGTGAGTGGATGAAAAATCTGTTTAGTGGTGGACTGTCATCCTGAAATTATTCTTCCAGTATAATTTCATTTCAGACAAATACATGCGATAAACAACACTAATAATTTATGGGTAGGAGTGATTTCTGATGAAGCAGCCTTGACAACAGGTTATGACTTAAGAATGAACCCAAATCTGTACCCACCATGCAAGGGAATTAATCCAAGTCCATATGCCATGTCAATATCCTGCAGTGAAAACCTACAACGAAATATAACTTGGGAATTTCAGACACGTATATTTTGGGATTTCATAGCAAGTAAGAGATTCGAACATCATCTTCTTAATGTAGTAAGCTATATCAGTTGACACAGACGTCAAAGAGACTTACAGCCAATTGAAAGGCGTCTTGCTGCAATTTTTGAAGCATGTTAGTCTTTCCAACTATGGCCTTTCCTTTTGCCGTGGCAGAAAGAAGCTTTACTACGGTGTGGGAGATGAACAAATTAACATCCGAAGGATGATTGTTGAAAGGTAATCTGAAGGAAGCAAACCAAGGGCCTGCAATCAAGGAAAGTGTTGGCCAGAATCCAGAGGAGAAGTCATCAGATGGTGCAATAAATTACATAAACCCGCTGGTTGCAGGCACATGCAAATGCTAGCATATAGGATTCCTTTGATTTGGATGTGGTGGATACGTATTTATGTAATTGCAATATTGGATCATAATTAAAATTTTGACCAACGTCATGGTTGGAGGATTATTATATTACCATGGGTCCAACGTAAAGTGGGATGTTTATGGTTGTGTGATTCAAATTCAGCCATGATTTTCCTTTTTGTCTATGCTCTTGCATTCTTAAACCTTTTATTTTTAATCGAAGACCTTGATTTTTTTAAGTAATTGAATGCTTGGTACTTTTTGTAAGTTGGGAATTTATGTTGTGCCCCAAACAAAATCTGCTACTACTTGTTGAACACTCAAAATTCTACTACTTGTTGTTAATACAGCGGAAATACGGAATTCCCTAACTAAGCAATTATATTGAAATCCCAAATAATAACAACAAATATCCTACTAGTTAATTAAATATAATTTAAAGCAAATAAATGGCACAAATAGACAAAACACAAAATTTAACGAGGTTCGGTATAAATACCTACGTCCTCGGGCGCCGCAGAGAATCCACTATCTTCAATTTTGTAACTTTACAACTTCTTCTGGGTCACAATATAATTACCCAAAAGATACAACTCAAAATCAAAGATATTTTATACTAAGGGGCTTTAGTGAAAAAACCCAAAAGATCTTTTTGAAAAAGATCACACACAAGAAGACACAATTTTGGACTTACTTATAACTCAACATTAGCCTTCCTTTTATAATGGAAGGATAGGCTAATCACTCCCTCATTTAGTAATGTGGAATGTGGGATAAAAGCCAATTTTCACGCGTATTACATTGCAGCTGACCATGCTTTTAGAATCTTTAACAGAAAGCACGAGCTCGCCAAATTCTCCACAGTAGTGCCATGTGGGGAAAGAATGGCATACAATATGATACTTGATTAGATGGGTATGATAATTAATTTGAATCTCTAATTTCTTTTATGTGCAGAATAAATTTCCACCCACTCCATGCACCTTAGAATTCAAACACGGATGAACATTAAAAAAAAAAATATTTATACTACTATAAATTATCGATATCAAACTCAAAAACATACGTATAAATGACTTGTATATTAAAATAATAAGTTATTTATAATTTGAATGACCTCTCAACTCTTAGTGACAATTTTGTTATTTAGGTTTGAGGCTTGACAATTTTGATTTAATACTAATACCTTAAATTTTTTATAAATGCTAATTAATGTGTTAGTAGTCTTAAAACAAACTTAATGCTGAGGAGTATCTCAATTATTGAAAAATAAGATTTAAGGGCTTATTGTTGTAGATGGATAAAGTATATTATTATATGTGAAAAATTAATAACTCACGGGTTTGAATGTTATTATATCTCATTAATTTTGTCTGGGCCACCTGCCCACCTTCTACACGTTGGTGCAATATGAACTTTTATTGGGTATGATCTCATGGGCAAAACGAAAAGCCAATTCCATGTGGGTTGGACCAGGCCCAATAATTTCACATAAAAATTAAAATAAGTTAAAAGTTTGGTATTAATTAAATTAAGGGTTGTGATATCTTACCGCACCTTTTTTTGTGTAATAGCCCGCACTTATTAGATTTTATAATTTTATTTATAATTAAAAAAACTAAAATATATAAATAAATATTAATTTAATTATTATTGTTATTAATCTAAAAATAATTTTATATCACATAAACATTAATTTCTTTTTTATTCACCTTAAATTTTTTTCCTAAATTGAAAATATTTATTAATATATTTTTCTATATTTTTTATAAATTCATTCAAACATAAATTATATGATTATTAAAAATAACTCAAAAATTAAATTAAATAAACTTACAATTATAAAAATCCTTGCTGCTCATTCTCCTTCGTTACCCAAGATTAATTCTTTTTTCAATCATATTTGGTTTTCTTGAAAAAAAATAATTGAATAGAAATATATAAAAATGTTATAAATTTAAAAATAAAATAAATACGTGAAAATGAGAACATGATCGTTGAGTATAGTGTTATGATAGTGATCGTTGAGTATAGTCTTATGATAGAGTTCATGCTGTTGAGTAAGGCTGGTCGAAATATTGTCGATTAGCTTTCTTTCACCGCCAGTGAAGAAGTCATGTAAATTGGAAAAGAAAAAATGTTCAAAAAAGAAAAAGAAAAGGAGAATTCTTTCCCAAATTTGAGAAATTTCCCTTTTCTTGATATTGAAAAAAGGGTTGCCATCTTTCTCAAATTCGAGAAAGAGAACATCCCCTTTCCAAATTAGAGAAAGGATAAGTGTCCCCTTTCTTGAATTTGAAAAAGGAGACACTGCCTGCGTTAAATCAAATAATTTAGATATATTTTTTATAATTTTTTATAATTTTTTTTTTAAATTTTTGGTAATTATTTTCTTATTTTTAACTGTCATTTTGTCCTTACTTGGTTGAATTGCCATTACCTGCCAGTGGTCATTAACTATATTTTCACATGATTATTATTTTCATATTTTTTTCATTCAATCATTTTTCAATCAGGAGAAATAAATTTAATTAAAAAAATAAACTTCAATTGATGACGAAGAATGACCGGCAAGTTGTGACAGTGCTGCTGGATAAGGAAAGAAATAATCAATCCAGATTAGCATATAAGTTAAGATAAAACGACAGAAGAGAAAAATAAAAGAAGTGTTGAAGAGAGAAGAAATGTTAATACAATAGGAGCATAATTGTCCAAATTATGTGTTATGATTTTTTTTGTAAAGATGTTTTAATAGTGATTATTTTTACAAAACATATTTTAAATGTGGTCATTCTCTTGCAAAGATAAGGAGAGCACAGAGAAACTTCGATTTAGTTAAGCTAAGGTGTAGCCAGAATGTAGAAGTTTGTTTTGCCGGCATCTGGCTAAGGATAGAAGCTACTGTCACAGCAACTGGATGCCAGTAAACTTTGTCGATCAAACCTTTATTAATTTGTTTTCTAAGTGTTTTTCTTTTTTTGGTTAATTTTAGTGCTTTACTTTTGTTATTTGATTTATTGATCGATATAAACTAATTATACTTGCTAATTTATAGATAAATCCTAAATTTTAAAATTTTTGTTAGAAAAACTTAATATTTTCATAAATGTTGGTATGTTTTAACTCAAAAAATTACCTTTCCAGAATTCCTTTGCCGTGGCTATTCTAATTGTCTGGAGTTTGTATGCTAAGCATTATTTTTCTCTTTCTCATTGTGCAGGCTACTTAGGGGTAATTGTTATTGAGAGAAGGAAACTGTGAATTGTGATATCATGGAGAGTTCAAGTGACAATGTGGACAGGATATCTGCATTGCCGGATCCCTTATTGCATGATATTTGGTCATATCACCCACCAATGAAAATGCTATTCAAACTGGCATACTCTCAAAAAGATGGAAATATGTCTGGTATACAGTGCCTAGTATAGTGTTTGAGGGACTTGAGTATAATTCAGAGAGAGAACTGGAGATATTGAAAATGTTGGAAGGAATTATGCAAAATTGCCACATGGATATGATAAGGATGCAATAGTTCACACTTAATGTTCGATTATCATATCATCCTAAATTTGAATCGTGCATAAACCAATGCCTTGACTATGCAGTTGGATGTAATGTTGGAAAGCTAATGCTTACATTTGATAGTTACGATGATAGATAAAATTTGCCTCAAACAATTTTCTATGCAAAATCATTGGATGTTTTGGTGTTAGAAAATATTAACTTCGAGCCTCCGAGTAGTAATGTGACTTTCTTTGCTTTGAGAAATTTGTGCCTAGCAAATGTTTATACAGTTGATCAAGTCATTAAAAATCTAATTGTTTGGTGCCCTTTGATTATCTGGATATCTTTCTTAGTCAAGGATTTAAAAATCTAGAGGTATTCGGTCTTAGCAAACTCAAGGAAATCAATATAGAAAATCTACATGAACTTGAACAGGTGTCCATCAGTGGAGTGAATGTTCTTTTAGCAGAGATTACTGGACTGCCTAGACCAGTTATCAATGTAGCCCCTTGTAAGACTTTAAAACACTTAGTATTTGGTCGGCTTTACATAAAAAGTAAGTGGCTAAGCAACCAAATATCTGAACTACCATCCCTTGAGTGTTTATACATAGTTGATTGTATGAATTTAAGAAGTATTAAGATATCAAGTCTTTCTCTTAAGAAATTGTGGGTTGTACATTATGTTAAGAAGTTTGTTAAATTCAAGATTGAGACTCCAAATTTACATACATTCAAATACTGGGGCTATATAATATCCTTCTCTTCAAAACCTTTGGTTTTGTCGGAAACCAGACTCGTCTTCTACACTGATGATTTTGTCATTCAATGGTACACAAAATTGTTTGAACTTCTTTCAAAGTTCAATCGTTTTTCCAAAGTTTTAGAGTTGCAATGTGGCGTCAGTGAGGTATGGTTATGTCTAACAAACTCTTTTGCCTGAAATTTTCCGTCTTATTTGAATAATTTGTCATCATAGGTCTTGAATCTCTAACTCTATTTTTATTTTGTCCATGTCTTTTGTTACGACCCGTACCTCATCCCGAGGGTATAATTGTTATTTCTTACATGTGCCATCATGCATCTGCATTCATTTCA
>JAVXUL010090907.1:0-22576 GCA_035590515.1 Trichilia minutiflora | reverse complement strand
CTATAGGAACGTAAACAGCTCAATCAAAAGTGCGTAGATGGGATATATTAGGTTGATAACCAATTAAAAGTTGTAATAAAGAATATTGATGGTAAGAAGTGGGCCTAAATTGAAATAATGTTGTAGAATGTAAAACAGCATATCCCCGTATAAAAATTGATAATTGAATACGTAATGATAGAGTCTAAGCAATTACTTGGATTTGCTTAACGAGGGATTCAACTAATCTATTTTGTCTATAAACATGTGCTTTTTTGGCTATAAACATGTGGGATAGGATGTTCTACATTAATACGCACTTATGTACAATAGTCATTAAACATCTTAGAAGTAAACTCACCAAGATTATTAGGTGTATAATCTTGATCGGATGATCAAGAAATTGTGCTTTTAACTTGATAGTCTATGCAAGCATTCTAGCAAATATAACATTATGTGTAGATAATAAACAAACATGTGACCATCGATTAAATGCATCAATTAAAATCATAAAATAGCAAAATTACCTACTAGATAGGTATATTGACTCACAAATATCTCAATTCTTGTTTAGAGCAGGATGATTGGCCACTAATTTTTTTTGTGAGTAAATGTTAACAAATATTCTTGTCGAGCAAAAGAATTTTTTAGTTCTTTAATGGATGTATATGAGAACTTTTAACAATTCTATGCATTATTATATATCGACCTAAATATACCATAATATGAAAAGTTTGGATCATTGAACTTTTGGTTCATTATTGCATAGTTTTTAATTTAAATTATAACTGCATAATACCACCTAGATGCAAAAGCTGAAAATTTTTTCAATATGTATTTTTTACCTAAGACTTTATAAGTAATGCAAAGGTATCCTATATTATTCTCATTTAAAGTTTCAAGATGATATTCCTTTGGCAAATATCTTTAAAGTTAAAAAGATTTCTTTTGAATTTATGTAAGGACAAGGCATTTTAAATGTATAATCTAATTTTACTTGCTAATAGAACTAAAATCTCTTTCAGAGTCTTTAATCAAAACTAAAAGACCTGATATGATATTTACCTCTACTTTAATATTTATCAGTTTCAAGAAATATTTTCTGTATCATACCATAGTGTGTAAAGATATATTAATTGCTAGAAATATGTCCCCACCTTTATCTCTTAAGAGAGAGAATTCACTAAAATTCATTCTTTTATTAAATACAAAAAGAGAGAAATATTTATGTGTCCACGAGTCAGTGAGAGAGTACCTTTTCAGCCAAACCACTAGCAAATTCTTCCCCGATGACATCTTCTCTCTGTTGCATTTCCTTACTCGTGCGTTCTTGCACAATTGCTGCCTTCTATAAAGCAGCTTTTGCTTCTCTAACAGCAACACCATACTTCCTTTTCCACTCTTCCACCCCCTCTTGAGCAGACATAACCTGTTCCCTAGCAGCAGCTAGCCTCGCTTCAGTGGCAGTGCTTTGGGACTTGAGAACTTCAATTTCTGAATGGACCTGGTCTTCCTAGCTTTCTGCTTTGATAATACTTGATCATGTTTTCTTTTCCAGTCAGAGGTTTCTTGCTTGAAAGAATCTAATGTCTTCAATAAGCTAGAAGACTTCTACTTCAATGAAATATTTTCACCTTATTCATGCAGCTGGTGTAGTCATCAGCTATCTTCTTTTTGTCATTGATAGCATCATCATGACGCTTAAGAAATTCCGACTTCTCACTATCTTCTAGTTTGTTAAGCAACTTATCTTATCTTTAATTGTGCGGCACTTCAACATGAGAGAACTCCTCTCTGTTCCTAACTGATCTATATGCCTCTTGACAAGGTCGGGAATTGGACCTTCCAAACTGTAGAGTTTTATAGTCTAGAAAATGTAAAACAGATAAAAGCCACACTTTTGTGTCTGTCTCTCTCTCCCCCCATACAAAAACAAAAATAAAAAACAGTTAGTTAGCAAGGAAGAAAAAGAAATGCTGGCACAAACCTTTGTTATAAGAACATATCCAATTTCTGCCATTTCGTGACATGAAGTTTCATATTCCGATAGAAGAGCTTCAAGAACCTATAAGACATTCTAAATGAAATCTGATAAAATGAATTCTAAGAAAACTGAAACTATGTTTTCAACTACTATGTGTAATGTTCAATAAATTTCTAAAAAGGCTATTGCTTCATAAGAGAAAACAATGAATTAATTGCCCCGGATCACAGACCAAAAGATAATCACAATAGTGTGATTACACAAAAGTGAAAACCCTAAAAGCTAACTGTCTAATGGATGGACAGTAATCCGACCTGTGCATTCTCACCATCGGGTCACAAAAACAGAGGTAAGCTTCATTCTTTGGAAAAAGATCTGAATACCGTAAAGGCTCAAAATTTGAAACCAGCACATCTTTGGAGGCGAATATACACATGGTATATTTTGAAGGAAAGTGAAGAACAAAATTGTTATGTATTTTTTCCCGAGCATTGTTTGTTGACACGGTGCTGTAATGAAGAAAATGACAATTAAAAACTAGACAATGAACACTTACTTTCAGAACATTCTCCATAATTGCGTCAGAAGAATGGCAAGCTGCTCTGAGTCTCCTTTCCATCTCTGTACTGCATTTGCACACCGAATATCTGCCCCCATATATACACTCCTTTTGTCTTCCTGTGCCGTGGCCAAACGAAACTAATATCATCAGGTACTAAAGAAATGCTTGATAGATTCATATATATTTGTCAAAAAATATGGTAAAATAATTAGCTTGGAAACTGAATCTAACATCAGTAACACAAAAGATTAAACCGAAAAATTGTTATAAGTCATCAAGTATTTTTCCCCTTGGTGAATCAAATGAAACTCAATTACATAATTGATAAATCTATCACCAATGATACTTGTTCGTTTTGATGATGCAAAGATATTTTTAGGATGGAAAATTATCTAAAATGGTCTGTACACGAAGTGTCAACATCTAGGGAGGCCAAGCTGACAGTTCTACCACTACTGCTGGATACAAGGCTAAATCATGTCCAAAACAAACTCCATCATCAAACATTTCTCATTGGCATGTAGTACAATCATTCATTTGAAAATGATGTAATATTGTTTTCATTTTTAAAAATAAATAAATAAATTGAAACATCACCAAACACTTTTAACACAAGAGTAGTTTCCCCAAACAAACATGCTCAAACAAATAGCAGTCATTAATCAGCAACAGCATACAAAAGCAGTAGTGTTCTGATAATTTCTTCCCACAAAGAAAAAAGTCATTGCATGTAATTAAAAGAAAGAAAACAACATATGAACACAACCAATGTCCAAAATTGTGTATTTTAGATTTCACTGTACAAGTTTTGTACTAAGATCTTATTTGGAAAATCATTAGTTGAATCATGATTCATAAGGTAGTAAATTTCATAATAGTTCTGCAAAAAAGCATTACCTCAAATGCCTTTCTCAAAAATTTCTGGAGAAGCCGCTCATACTTCTTTCTTGCTGAGCCAACCCCTACAGCACCAGCATTGTTGACAGTCATTGCGTTTTGGACCGCCTCTTCATGTGCTTCCCTTAATGCAACCGAAGAGCTCTGTAATTAAAAAATGATAAAGATCATGAATAATAAGGACAAAGCATCACCTACCTCCTCAGGAGGCTTTGACCGGTCAAAAGAAGACATATAACTCTCTGTGGCAGAATCAAATATCTTCTACACTCAGCTTCTTCAACACTCTACATAAATTATTGTGGATAAGAACAAAAGGAATAAATAAAATGGATAAAGATAATTCTTTTTAAGCTTTAATGATTTCTTCAAAAAGTTCTTTTCTGTTTCAGGTTTCTTATAAACTCTAGATGTTTCTACGTGCAAACCAGATCAAAAAGTGCAACTGCTGTGATGATAGTAAACTTTGAAATTCATCATTTAAGAAATAGAAATAGGAAATTTAGTACACCCAAGACGTTATCATTCACTTATATCACGTATAAGTATAAACTTCAAATGCAAAGAGCTTTAAGAAAAAACTCTAACCTGCCATGAGGAAGATATTGTTGGCACTGCTCCTTTATTTAGAGCACCTTTATTTAGAGATTGTTTCTGAATTGGAATCGGTTCAGACCGGTTTGTTATTGTTCTCTTTTCGATTCTGATTCGGTTCGATCCCCTACGAACAATAGACCTGGTCTGGATCGATTTGTTTGTGTTATTGGTTTGGACTGATTCCATTCTCTCTAACTTTTTAAATCAGTTCGAACCGATCCGAAACCGCCAGTTCAAGTTTGTTAGACACCTTTACTTGTGTGCTAGTTTTTGGATTATATTAAGGGTGAGGGTATCCTATAGACAAGTGAGGTGGATAGAATCCAACAAGCACAAGGGTGAGTGTTTTTCTACAGTCAAGTGAAGTGGATAGAAATCCAATAGGTCTAATATACATAGCATGCTATTACACATCTATATATGAGTTAAGAATATTATACAGCCAAGTAAGGTGGATGGAATCCAATATACTCGATTTATTTGATTTATATAATGCTGATGATGTATTGATTATTTTATATTTATGCTACATATTTAGATTTTGATGAGACAGTTTTTATGTTTGTTTGCTATGATGACGTTTTTACTAATATTTTGTCATTATGAATTAAATTAGAAACTCTTTTTATATATACATTCACTCACTATGTATTTTTAAATACTTACTTTTTTTCTCTATATTTTTAGGATAGTCTACCCAAGTGACGAGCATGGTTGGTTTTAGCATAGACTTCGTTGTTGATATCGAGTACTTGACTCAGTTTATACATATGTGTTGTTCTCTTGAAATTGAAACCGAAATTGATTTGTATTAAATGATTTATATGCATTTTAAATTACTCAACTGAGTTTGTATTTGATATAATTGTATTTTGAGTTGTATTTTGATTTTTGATTAGAGACCGATGATTTATGATGTTTATGTTTATATTTATATTTGATTTATCGATCGGAGACCAAATGATATTATTGAATTGTATTTTGGATTAAGAATGATGATATCAGTTATAATTTTAGAAATATAGAATTTTTGTGTTGGATTATCTTTGGAAATTGAGTTTGATTGCCTTGTATATCCTTAAAATGTATTCTAGTTGATAAGATATATTTCTTAGATTCAATACGATTGTTTCGTGGTCCAACTCCTAGGGTTTGAGCATAACATTTCTATTAGTATAAAAGCTTTTGGTTTTTAGAGCTTGCAATTTTTATTTATTTCAAATTTTATGGTTTTCAATTATTGGATTTAGATCATTTATGATTTTCATAATTTGAGAATTTCATTGATATTTTTCAGTAGAGCATAAATTAAGCCAAGTTATAGTTTCTTTAATAATTTGATATGATGATGATTAATTGTTTGTGGATATATACCATTAAGATCTGATAGGAAAAGGGGTAGGCCACATAAGAATTTAGTAATTCAAGATGAACAAGGAGCTTTATCTCATGCTTCTTCTTTTTTTATTAATGAGGAGCAAGTTCATATGGATCTTTCATCACCATTATAGAATCCTGAATGTATTGTGCATTTTTCTTGATCACAAAAAACTTTTAATATGTTTATAACGTATTGGAATACGCAAAATTTTGGATAGAACCCGACTCATGCCTACCAAAGGCAAGTCTCACATTATCAACCATCGAGTTTTTTTGTCTACAGGCATGATAGCATAAACGAGTATACAATTCCTATAGAGTTTTTTTTTGGCCCATATTAACATTATTGAAGTTGATTAAAGAAATGAGATAATTGGATAGCATACCATTTGTAGGTACAACAAATGAGTGGAAACCAACAAATGACTGAGAGGAATATAATAAAATAGGGATGATATGGATCTAATGGATGAAAAAAATATGAGAGTAGATACTAGACTATTAAAGCAAAGTGCTACCACTTAGTGGCAAAATATTATGATGAGATTATGTACCAAGTCGATATGGGCTGATTTTTAGATGGCATTTCAAGAAAAATACTTTATCCACTTTTATAACAATCAAAAGAGGTAAGAATTTCTGAACCTAAAATAGACGGGTTAGTCAATAACAAATTATAAGACCTAGTTGAGAGAGTTGAGAGAGTTTGTGTCAAAGTTTACTAATAAAGAGACACCATTGCAAAGTTTGAGGCTGGATTGAATTTCGATATTTGAGATAGAATGCCAATAATTGATAGATTGAGTTATGAGGAGATGGTCTAGTTAGCTCTTAGAGTTGAGTCCTTAATTAAGAGGAGAAGATTCAGGATAGGTTTTTAGAAAATATAGGATCTCAATTTTTTAATAGGCCAGCCATTAAAAAAGAATCGTAATAGTGGATTGTCTAGTAGCCAAACAACGAGTCCATGAGTTATTTTACCATTCTTCCATAAAGATTAAAGATTATTTAGATTTGGTATCTTTACTTTAGGATATGCTTATTTGGATAGGAGATCATTAGACCATTGGTGATATCTAATTATAGACAATTTTATAGTAGACAATACAGGTTACCTCTAGCATGTTTCTACTATAGGCAAAAGGGTATAAAAAGAAATATTGTCCTAGCTTGAGTATACCAGAGGCAACTAGATAGCCAGTGTAAAGTTTAGATTTTCCTGGTACCCAATAGCTTATAACTCGATCTCAGCTTTTAAGAGCTCATTGATCGCGTTCTAGGATTGCATCCATTCGTCAAGATAATTAGAGGACTCAATAGCAAGTTCAGACTTGGGATTTTATGATGAATCAGGAGCAAGCCTAAGCCAACATACATGTGATTATTGGTGTTATGATAATTTTTAACAATCCAACATATATCTTAGTTGATCTTGATTCATATAAATCATTCATTAGCATGTCATTTATACGGTACGCTAATAAAAACTTGACACCATTGGAATCCGAGTTAGTTGTCCATACGCCTTTAAGGCAGAAATTACTTAGAAAAATAGTGTTTAGACAGTGTAATATGATGATAAGAAACACCACATTCAAGGTAGATTTGATTTCATTAAGAATATAGGATTTTGATTGTCATAACATTATGCCTCAGTAGATTGTTTCAAGAAGGTAGTAACCTTTAAAAGGTTAGGAGAGTCAGAGGTTATTCTTATGGGCAAGTGAATGATACTTATTTTGTGCATTAGATTGGCCTTAGAGATTAAGAGATTATTATAGCAATGATGTCAGACATACTTAGCACATATGAACCCAAGAAAGATTGAAACTATAGTACAGTGAAAACGATCAAAGAACATGATAAAGATTTATTGAGGATTTTTTTACCGTTAGGGGGATACTATCAGAGATATATTGAGGATTTTTTCCTATTAGCTTCTCTATTAACACGTTTGATGAGAAAAGGTTTAAATGGGACGATCAGTATGGCAGGGTTTTTAGGCTTTGAAAGATTGTCTCACTTCAACTCTAATTTTGACACTTCGCACGCCAGGTGAGGATATATAGTCTACAGTGATGCCTCAAGACAGTTTCTAATGTATATTGATGTAGAACAAGAATTTGATAGCATATGCTTCTCAATAGTTAAAGAAACTTGAAGAGAATTATCTAACCCATGATTTAGAGTTAATGACCATAATGTTCGCTTTGAAGATTTAAAGGTATTACTTGTATGGGGTACAACGTCATATCTTTACTAATTATAAGAGCCTAAAGCATCTATTTACGTAAAAATAGTTGAACTTGAGGTAGCGAAGATGGTTGGAGTTGATAAAATATTATGATATGATTATTGAATATTATATAAAAAAGGCCAATATAATGACATATGCCTTGAGCAGGAAGTCTTCAACTACTTTAGCAAATGTTCAGACTACTTATATGCCATTATTGATAGATTTGAAAGAAATAAGAGTAACTTCAAAGTATGATGAAAATAAAGCTTTAGTGGTTAATTTTGTTGTTAGACTTACCGCAGTTGCTCAGATTAGGCAATTTTAAGGGTAGGATAGTGAATTGATCAAAGCTTGCTAAAAGATCTTAGATGACAAGGAAATGACTTTTATTTCACTCAAGATGGGACTTTAACTTTTAGAAAAAGGATTTGTGTACCTAATAATAGGGTATTGAGAAAGTTTATTTTAAAGGAGGCTTATAATTTAACATTTGTTATGTATTCAGATAGTATTAAGATATATCGGATTATTAAAGAGAGTTATTGATGGTCAGAGATGAAGAGAGATATAACCGAGTATATGATTAGATGTTTGATATACTAGTAGGTGAAAGCAAACATTAAAGACCTTATGAAACTCTACACCTTCTACTCGTATCTGAGTGAAAATAGAAACATATCACGATAGATTTTATGATTGGTTTGTCTCGGACACAGGCAAGCAATGACACTATTTGGATAATAGGGGATCAACTTATGAAATCCGTTCATTTCTTATTTATATGGATCAATTACTTGCTAGATAAGTTGGTAAGAATTTATGTAATGAAGATAATCAGATTGCATGCTGTACTAGTCACGATAGTGTTAGATTGAGATCCTTATATTACATTTTGATTTTGATTAAGACTTTAGAGAGTTATGTGTACATAGTTGACTTTCAGTTTTGTATTTTATCCTCAGATGGATGACCAGGTAGAGAAGACCATTTAAACATTGAAGGATATATTTGGGACATGCATTGTAAGATTTTAAGATAGTTAGGATACACACCTATTATTGATAGAGTTTGCATATAATAATAGCTACCAAGCTAGTATTGGGATAATGTCTTATGAGACGTTATATGGTAGAAAATATAAAACTATGTTGTGAATCCCAAGAGGAAACTCGAGAATTTGAGTTAATTGAGATCACCATCAAAAATTTAAGATTATTCAAGAAAAGCTGAAAATAGCCCAAGATCGATAGAAATTGTATGCTGATAATCAGAGGAGAGATTTGAAATTTGAGACAGATGATAAAGTTTTCTTAAAGGTATCATTGTGGAAAGGAATAATTAGATTCAGAAATAAAAAAAAGTTATATTTTCGATACTTTAGACTATTCAAGATATTAGAAAGGACTGGTTCGATAGTATATAAATTAGAGTTGCCATTAAATTTATGTTATATTCACGATATTTTTCATGTGTCCATGCTTAAGAAGTATGTACCAAATTCATTGTATATTCTTGAGGTACCATTGATCGAGTTGAGAGAAGACTTCAGTTATACAATTTAACCAATGAGGATTCTAGATTGGAAAGAACAAGTTTTGAGAAGTGAGATTTTTTTTTTATAGTAAAAGTCTTATAAAAGAGTTTCACCATTGAAAAGATAACTTGAAAATCTAAGAGATCAATGAGACAATAATACCCGTACCTTTTCGAATAAATTAGAGGGTATGTTTTTGTTTGATTTTGATTTTTAGTTTTATTTTCATGGCATTATTTTAGTATTTCAACATTTAGTTTGTTTATATGAAAGCTGCAATATCCTCTTCTAGTAATAAATAACAAATGAGATATTCTAAAATACCTTTATTTGATTATTAGAGAAAAAAGAAACTATAAGGTTAGGAAATATCATTACTTATATATCTTTTAATATGTCATGTAGAATTTTGAAAATAAAATTTATATTTAACGAGAAAGGATTGTTAAGTCAATATTTTTAACTTAGGGACATTTTGATAATTTAAACTCTTCAGGGGTATTTTTATTATTTTTGATAAAATGTACGTTTGGGCATTATATTTTGTGTATTTGACATCGTAAGGATGTTATTTGAGTGATTTAAGAAGAATTAGATGAAAATAAGAGAATTTTAAAAATTTTGCGTAAAGGTATCAATTATACACTCATACTTCAAACTTAAATTTCTGTTGATCTATAAAACCAATTGATAAATGGCTTTTTCATACTAAAAGTAGACTTAATGAAAATTATATAAAAACTTGCATCAGAATAGAGGTAGATAAAAGCTAAAAGATGAAGGAAACAGAAGGTTTAAAAAGTTCAGTCGACTAAAAAGCTTATTTCGGTTGACTGAAGATGAAAAAATACTTTTCTAAGGGCTTCTGAAACTTTAGCCGATCGAAGTACTGAGCCAGTCGACTGAGACTTAAGAAAAATATCATTTTTAACCTTTTTTTAGATTTTTCTTCTTCTAAGTTTTCAAAGATCATTTTGTTATTTCCCTAAGCATTATATAAATACAAAAGGGGGCTGGGTCTCTCATTTTTTCTCCTCTTCTCCCTTTCTTTGCTTCCCAATGTTTTTTCTTTTGGATTCTATTTGTATCTTCCTTTATTTCTCTTTAGATTTTTTGGTTTTGCACTGATTGAATCGATATTTCTTACTATAAATCATTAGTACTCATCACCCTCTACATTCTAGGAGCTTTATTTTGTTAATTTAGTGAAGATTTAAGCCCAGAGAGCATTAAGAACATTAGGGCTCATTGTTCACGCATTTAGGGGTTCATCAAATTACAATAATTAAAGCTTCCTAGGATTAAATTCAACCCTTTAGTAAATTTATGAGCTTAATTCAAATGTTAATTTGATGAAAGAGAGGATTTGAGTTATAGGATTACTGTTTATACGATTTTAAATTAGTCCCCAATTACAAATTCGAACTTTAATTATGTTAATTATGGTGTAGTATACATGTATATATAATCGGAATACCAAAATTGTAAAATAAAAAATTAGGGCGTAATAAACAGTAATTTTAGATATTATGCATTATTATTTTACTGTACATTCAAAAATTTTGTATAATCTTGATGAATTAAAATAGAATTCAATGTAATTAGGTTAGAAGAAATGCAATGAATATTACTTTGGTAACAAAGTAGATTGATTGGGGTGAAATTTGATGAAACAGTGAATTTGGGTAGTAAATTGAGTTAGATATCGGATTTAACATTCATATGCATTATCCATGCATTGCATTTTGCTTTTATAAGAAATAATTGTTAAATGTTATATATATATAATTGTTTATAGGCATGGGCGATTTGGTTCGAAGATTCTCGTCACGAAGAAGTCATCAAGAGAGTGATTTCCCACCTCATAGTAGTGAGTGAAATTGTTTTTATTTTCTTTTTACTTCTTTATAAAACTGAATATCAAAACTTATTTGATTTATGCTTTAAGGCAATAAAAATATTTTATATAAATTGATTTGTGTTGGAACGCGTTGGTGATTTGATTGAGATTGAGACTAAAAGAGGTCTCACTTATTTGTGATAATTATATATGATGATTATTTTATAATTTTGGCATGGTTTATATATACATATGTTTGAGGCTAAAGGCCGGTTATGGTTTTAATTGTAATGATATTGCGGTATGAGTTCATAAGGTCTACAGGTCGAATGGTTTTAATTATTGGTTTTATATCATGGATTATTTGACAATTGAGGTCAAGAAGCTCAGTATTTTGTTGAAATTTATAATTTTGATGATTTATATGAATGTGATTGGAGAACTAAGGTTATATTAATTTTGATATAGATTTTAATCCTGCATGTTATTTTTTATATTATATTAAGGGTGAGAGTATCCTATAGTTAAATGAGATGGATAGAACCCAATAGGCTAGGGGTCAGGATTTTCCTATAGCCAAGTGAGGTGGATGGAAATCCAATAAGTCTAATATGCATAGCATGCTATTGCACACTTGTAAATGAGATAAGAAACTGATGATGTATAGATTGCTTTATATTTATGCCACATATTTAAATTTTGATGAGACAACTTTTATGTTGGTTTGCTATAATGATATTTTTACTGATATTTTATCATTATAAATTAAGTTAGAAACTATTTTCATGTATACATTCACTCATTGAGTATTTTTAAATACTAACCATTTTTTCTTCACATTTTTAGGATAGTCTTCCCAGATGGCTAGCATAGTTGGTTTTAGCATAGACTTCATTGTTGATATCAGATACTCAACTTAGTTTATACATATATATTACTCCATTGAAATTGAAACTGAAATCAATTTGTATTAAATGATTTATATACATTTTAAATTACTCGATCGAGTGTGTATTTGATATGATTATATTTTGAGTTGTGTTTTGATTTTTTATGAAGATTAAGGATTTATAATATTTATGTTTACATTTATATTTGGTTTACAGATCGGAGACCAAACGATATTATTAAATTATATTTTGGATTAAAAATGATGATATCAATTGCCTTTTTAGAAATATGGAACTTTTGTCTTGGATTGATTCTAAAAAAAGAGTTTAAATGCCCTAGATACCATTGTAATATATTCTAATTGATAAGATACATTTTTTAAATTCACGACGATTGTTAAGTGATCCAATTCCTAGGGTTAAGGCATGACACTAACTTATAATTTGAGATGAGATATTTGAATTGAGTTTGATTTTGGAATTTATTTGATCATTGATCGAGATATTATAAGTTGAATTTTAAATATGTAATGAGGATTGAATGAAAATAGATAAAGTTGGTAGTCGGATGATTGATTTAAATATATTTGAGAGAATAGTTTAATTAATTTATCAAGTAACTAGATATTTTACAAGTCTTTGGTATACATTTTAGGTTATATGATGTATATCAATAGCTTATGACAGTCATCATATATAGGTTCCACAAGCTAGGGCATAATAATTTTTGTAGTATCAGAGTTTTTTTTAAAAGGTTTTTAAAAACTGTTTTATATGTGATAAACATTTTAAATTGATTTATATGCTTTCCAGATGATTTTGAAATTTTTTAGTGAACTATATGTAAGTCGAGTTTTAGGTTAATTTATAATACATGTAGAACTAAACTCCTAAATCCTTTTTGTAGATTAAAATACGATCGAGATCACATAGAGGATGGGATAAACCTCAAAGAGAAATTGTTCTAGAAGATAAGTTGGATGCATCCTTATTTATGCCTTGACTTAAACTCAAAGAACCTCAGACACCTTCTCTACCACCATATCAGTAACTTGGGATAGGAATGCCTCCATCTATGACCTCAGAAGTATGGGTTGCCTACATGGCATTTTGAAATACCCAAGGTTTTATCTAAGCCCAAGCATAGCTGAGACTAGCACTATATCCTCACCCTTATCCATATCTATATCCTTTCTTGAGGACCATTATAGCTCTAACAATTGCATAATCAACTAAACATGTCCTTAAACTCTCCAAGTTAATCAAAAAAATTAGACAATTAGGGAGTATACCATTTAGTGGCACTACGAATGCCATGTTGACCAATAGATGATTGAAGAAAATAAAAAATGACTTAGAAGAAATGGGTTTAGAAGATGAGGTCAAACTGAAAGTGTTTATCAGATTGTTAGAAAAGAGTACAACTACTTGGTAGGAAAATGTTCAGGTGAGATCAACTGTACCCTTAACTTTAACAAACTTTCTGCAAGAATTCAAAGATCAGTATTACACCTCTTTCTATTGTAACCAGAATAAATAAGAGTTTTGAGACTTAAGCAAATGAAGAAGATAGTGAATGAGTATGAGACGTAGTTAAGAGAACTAGTAGAGTTCATGTCTAAGTTTACAAATGAAGATACTTTATGTGTAAAGTTCGAAGAAGGGTTAAATTTTGACACCTGAGAAAAGATAGTAATGATAGACAATTAAAGGTATAAAGAAATGATTCAAATGACATTGAGAGTAGAAAAATTAGTAAGGAAATAAAATCTAGAGGCTTATTTTAGAAAAAAAAAGACCTCCATATACAGGTTGGGCAGTTATCTAAGAAAAATCATAGTAGTAGATCTTCCAATAGTGCTTCAGCCACTATGCCAGTTAGCAGCCCTTTATTTTTCTCACAGGGACAAAGATTTTCTAAATTTGGGCCATCCACTCAAATATCAATTTAAAGTATGAGACATAAGCAAAGTATAGGTAGATGTGTAAATTATAAGAAATATTATAATAACACCTGCAGATTGTCACAGATATGCTTTCACTGTGGTCAAATAAGGCATTTGAAAAAATATTGCCCTAATTTACCCAGAGGAGAGACCAATAACTAACCCACACCATGCCAATATCCTGCATTTCTACAATAACCATTACCAATAAGTCAGACTTTTACTCCATCTAATAGAAGATCAGAAACAGGTAGCTCATCCTCAATATAACAAGGTATCTAGAGGGTTTAGGGTCGAATACAGACTTGGATGTTTACTTTAAATCAAGAACATGCTCAAGGTAATCTAGAGGTAGTTACAAGTACTATCATCATATTTAGACAATCAATATACATATTGATAGACTCGGGTTCTAATAGGTTATTTATAAATATTATATTTGCATCGCAAGTGAATAAAAATATATCCTTCTTAGATTCAGAGTTAGTGGTACAATTTCCCTTTAGATAAGAAATTGTTAAGAAATATTGTTTTTAGGGATTGTGCAGTTAATACAGGTGGAGCTGAATTGAAAGTGAATTGATACCCTTAAAGATGGAAGACTTTAATGTTATTTTAGGGATGGATTAGCTTGTACGGTATCAAACTGCAATGGATTAATTTACTGAGTAAATATTATTTAGAAAATCAAATGAGTTGAAAATTATGATAATAGGAGAGCGCAATGTGCTTCTCACTTATATAATATCAGTAATAGAAACCCAGAGATTAATAAGGAAAAGTTGTCAACCATATCTGGTACATATTATTGATACTTTAGTTTTATAGTACTCGGTCAAGCATATGCCAATGGTAATAGAATTTTTAAACATATTTCCTAAAGAATTGCCTGGATTACCATTAAAAAAGAAGTTTACTTTTAGTATTGATTGATTCTATACACTACACCTATATCAATGCCTCCCTATCTATGGCACCAATAAAGCTTAACGAGAAAATTTAACTTTAAGACTTGGTCAATAAGGGCTTTATTTGGCCAAGTATATCGTCTTAGTGTTCATCGATGCTATTTGTTAACAAGAAGAATGAAACTCTAAAGTTGTGTATAGATTGTCGATAGTTGAATAGGATAATTATTAAGAATAAATATGCATTATCGAGAATTGATGATCTTTTTAATCAATTATAAGGTACAAGCGTATTCTTCAAAATTGTCTTGAGATTTGGATATTATCAACTGAGGATTATAGATAGTGATATGTCTAAAACAGCTTTTAGAAATAAATATAGACATTATGAGTTTCTTGTAATACTGTTCAAGTTAACCAATGCCCTACCTATATTTATAGACATCATAAACAGAGTCTTTCACCCATATTTAGACAAGTTCATGATCATATTTATAGACAATATCTTAGTATACTCAAGAAGTAAGAAAGAACATAATTAGCATTTAAGGATAGTATTGTAGACTTTAAGACAAAGAAGGTTGTATGTTAAGTTCTCTAAGTATGAATTCTAGCTTAAAGAAGTGGTCTTTTTAGGATATGTAGTATCGAGGAAATAATTTTTGTTGACCCCTACAAAATTAAAGCTATAGTACAGTCTGAAAGGCTTAAAAATATCACCGAAATTAAGAGTTCTATAGAATTAACCAGATATTAGAGAAGATTTATTAAAGGCTTCTCTTCGTTGGTCGTCCTATTGATACAGTTAATAAGGAACGATGTTAGATTTAAGTGGAATGAAGAATACAAGCAAAGTTTCTAAACACTAAAGTACCGTTTCACTACGACTCCAGTATTAACACTTCTCACTCCAGAAGGTAGGTATATAGTATTTAGTGATACATCTTATCACTTATACTTTTTAACAACTTAAGAAGCATGAGATGAATTATTCAACCTATGATTTGGAATTGATAGCAATGGTTTTTATATTGAAGATTTGGAGATATTATTTATATGGAGAGCAATATCAAATCTTCACAGATTGCAAAAGTTTAAAATATCTACTTACTCTGACAAAACTAAATTTGAGGCAAAAATAATAGCTTGAGTTCATCAAAGACTATGATCTGGTTATTAATTACCATCTAAGAAAGATTAATATAATCGCTGATGCTTTAATTAGGAAGTTATTAGTTATTCTGGCATATTTAGGAATAATATATTTACCACTATTGTTAGATATGAAGAGCTTAAGGATAAGTTTGGATTGTGATCAAAATGGGATAATGATAGCCAGTTTTATAGGGAGGCTTACGTTGGATAATTAGGTAAAAGAAAAATAAATGTAAGACCCTAAATTGATTAGAGTTTGTCAAACAATCTTGGAAGGCAACCTAAGGACTTTTTTTTATGCAAGAAAGGGTCTTAATATTGATAGGCAAAATATGTATTCTTAATGATAAGGAGTTGAGAAAGGCAATCATTAAAGAAGTTTATTTTTTTTATTTTTGCGATGCATTCAAACAACACTAAGATATATCAGACTATTAAAGAGAGTTATTAGTGGTTGGGTATGAAGAAAGATATCATAAGATTTATGGTTAAATATATAGTTTGCCGACAAGTTAATAGAGAATATCAAAAATTAGCAAAAATGCTTCAACCATTACCAATTATGAGTAAAAATGGGAATATATTACTATAGATTTCGTAGTAGGATTACTTCGAACTCAAACTAATTATAATCCCATCTAGGTAATTATTGATCGACTTATAAAGTCAGCTCATTTCTTACCAATCAAGATTAAGTATTCAATGAAGAAACTGGCAAGAATATATGAGATAGAAATTGTAAGATTGTATGGAGTACTCATCACTATCAGATCAAGATCCTTACTTCACATCTTGATTCTGACAAGATTTTAATAAGTAATGGGTACTAACCCAAATTTTAGTTCTGTTTTTGATCCTTAAATTGATGGTCAATCTTGTATGACCATTCAGATGCTGGAAGATATCTTGAAGGCATGTGTTATAGATTTTTAGAGCAGTTAGGATATGTATATTCCTTTGGTCAAGTTTGTCTACAATAATAGTTATCAGGCCAGTATAGGTATAACGCCTTATAAAGAATTGTATAAAAGAAAGTGAAAATAATATCAAGTTGATTGAGCTATCACTACGAAAATTAAGATTATTTAAGAAGGATTAAAGAAAGCATAAGACTGATAAAAATCGTACTTGAATATTTGATGAAGATAACATGGTGATCCTGAAGGTATCATTTTGGAAAAAGGTGATTTGGTTCAGAAATTGAGATAAGTTCTATCCTCGATTTATTGAGCCTTTCAAAATCATTGAGAAGATTGGTCCAGTAACATATAAATCAGAGTTGATGGAAAAAATGAAAAGAATCCATAATGTATTTCATGTATCAATGTTGAAAAAAGTATGTTCTCGATCCCTCACACATCATTGGACTTTTATCTATTGAACTCCAAAAGGATTTGAAGTATGAAGTCCATCTAATTGTATTTTAGACTAACAAGAACGTATTTTGAGAAGCAAAACTATTTTTATGATAAAAGTATTATAGTGTAACGATACAGTTAAAAGAATAGTATAAGAATATACAAGCCAAACGCAACAACATCCTCTTCATTTGTTCCAATATTAAAGTACGTAGAATTTTGAGGACAAAATTCTTTTAATAAAGGTGGAAATCATAAAACCCATTTTTCTAATATAAAGGCATTTTGGTTATTTTATTATATAGGAGTAATTTTTTGTTATTTTCATAGAATGTATGTTGGGGTATAATAATTAGTAGTTGACATTATATTAAAGCTTCGTATAAGATTTGAAAAGAATTAGATAAAAAAATGATTATATGTGAGAATGATTTCATCTTAGACTTCAACAAGTACTAAAAATTCAAAGTGGAGTTCACACTAATTAAGATTGAAAATTGGTTGACAAATTTTTGATTCTTAAAGAGAACGAAAAAACGATCAGATGAGAAGAAACAAAAGTGAAAACAAATATTAAATGAGGTAAAAACGATGCTAGGAATAAAGGGAGAAATTCAGGCTTTAGTAACCTTAGTAAAAGCAAAAGCTTCGGTCAAACAAACTGTTGAATTCGTTTGAATGAATGGGTTCAAGAAAAAGAATTCGCTAATTCGGCTGAATGAAACAAGAAGCCAAATCAAATGAGGGAATGTTGAAATTCGACTGAATGAATCCTTTGATTCATTCAATTGAATGTATGGACTAAATTATTCTCAAGAGGAATGAACAATTTGGTTCAATGAATTATTCGATTTGTTTGATCGAATCTTTGAAAAATTATGAGAAATTTTCATTTTTATTCCTTCTAGAATTTTTCTTTTTTGTAATTTTAAGGACACTTTTATAATTATACAAGGCATTATATATACTGCCAAAATAGAGGGAATATCTATTTCTTTTTCCTCTTTTTCTAACCCACATTTCCTCCCTTTCTCAACTCTTTGCAATCTTCCTTCTTCTCTATCATTTCATTGATCAAACTTCAATTTTTTTATCAAAAATCATTGTAATTCCCCTCTTTTATCCTTTATCATTTTAGTGGCTTTACTTCTTCGATTTGAATGAGAAATTATTAAGTAAAACCTGGGTTCAAAACCCAAATTAGGGTTTTTCTGTAACTAAATTCAATTACGACCGTATGGGATTCCAATCAAACCTTTGGTAAGATTTTTAAACTAATTTAAATGTTAATTTATCATTTAAAATGAATTTATAATTTTATGATTTACTGTTTATTCGTAAATTTAGGTTTAATTTCAATAAAATGAATTAAATTGTATTATTTAGGACGTACAATAGATATATTTATAATTAAATTGTCAGAAATTCGAAGTTGAGTGATGGGCATTGTTTAAGGCAATGAGTAGGTTACTGTATAATTAGGATTTTTAAAAATTTAGATTTGATTATGATAAATTGATTTAAATTATGTTAATTGAGTTGTAGAATAAATAAATCCAAGGTTGAATTATCAAAAATTAAAAGTTGATCTATAAGGGCAAAATGAGGCATTAAGTTAAAAGATCGAATTAAGTTCGAATTATCAATAATCACTGAATTATGAATTGGCCATATAATTTTATTATTGAAATTTTTTTCGAGAATTTGATTTGAGCTTGATAAATGAATATTGACTAGAAAACTCGAACTGGAATCCATAATCATACATATAGAGTTGAATTATTATTATTTGATGTCTAAGACTAACATGAGTATCATTATTAATGTAATTAAGTACAAATCCCACAAGAAAGGAGTTTACGCATCGTGAGAGATAATAGGGAGTGCACACCCTTCTTAAGCTGTTTGTAGACTTTTTAAACTGGTTTTTACTTATTTAACTATGTTTATAAAACTTATATATTTTTTATGTTTTAAGAAATTATATCCTTATTCTATAATTTATATTTTCAATGTTTATGTGTTTTATATTTCATTTTTATAAATAACTAACTAGATGGCCTGTAGATTTGTGATGGATATTTGAGATTGATGTATGTTTTCAAATATATATATATGTTGACAAATGATATTTCTCTATGATGATAATGATTTTACATTAATCTTTTAATTTAAAGATATATATATATTTGGACTTTTATCCTTTTGATTGGATTTTGGATTAATGATTTATTATATGATTATATGGTCGGTGGAGCCATTTGTAATTATCGGATATTAATAAACTGGAACAGACCTAAGAAAGGTTATTTGTGAACCCCGTTCTCTGATTACATGGATAGTGCTGTCTAACAGGTCTGAACCAATAGGTTCGGGCCTATCCGGGCCAGTCTAACAGTTTTAGTTTTTTTGGAACCGACCCAAATCGAAAGTTCTAACGATCCGGGTCGGGCTAATTTCATGGTTCATGTTTGATGGAATTGAACCAGAACTGGAATTGGAACAGTTATTGTTCAAGCCGATTCGACAAACAGTTCCGATTTTATTAATTTTTTAATTTATTAAATTAATTTAAATTAATTAATTAAGATTTTATTTAGTAATATTAAATTAAGGTCTTAAACTTTATTTGCTATCATCCTTATTGATATTATTTATTTTTATCAATATAAAAATATTAATTTTGTATAGATATATATTATTTATTTTTATTTTTAATAACATATTAATTTTATATTTTTGTTAATCAATACTATCATATATTCATATATCACTAATTTATTATATATATACATAAAATAATTTTTATTATAATATATACAAATAATTTGTTCAATTTTTTTTATAACTTATATTTAATCCTTTTATTATTATAATTTTTAATTTTTAGGTTTTAACTTAAACTAGTTATAACTTATATGTTTATAAGTTTGTAACTTATTTTAAATTATATATATAACAAATTTTATTTTATTATATTTATAGAAAATATTTATGAAATATGTAAACTTAATAATAAATCAACAAAGATGATAACAAATAAAGTTTAAGACTTTAAGTTAATATTATTACTAAATAAAATTTTAATTAATCAATTTAAATTAATTTAATAAAATAAAAAATTAATAAAATCAGAGCTGGTCTAAAATCGAAATCGAAATCGATCCGGAACCGGAATTGAAATCGACCCGAATCAAAATCGTTTGACTAATCAACCCGAATCGGCCCGAATCATTACTATTCTAGTTTCGATTCTGGTTCAATTTTACCAATCATGAATCATTGAACCAGCCCAGTCCAGACCGTTAGGCCTTTCAATTTGGGCCGATTCTAGAAAACTGAAATCGTCGAACTGACGAGTTCAGGCTCGTTAGACACCATTAGTCTCAACAGCCGACAGCTTCCCCTACATATCTTCTTTCTTCTTGAACCACTGAACCCTCTCCCCCTCCAAGGCTGAAATCTTGGCCTACAGCTCCTCTTTCTCTTTGATGGCCTTCTCCTAGGTGACCACAACCATGCCCTGGGCCTTCTCCTCTAACTTCTTCACGGTGTTGAATGCCTGCTTTCTGACAGCGAGGGCATTCCTGAAATTATTGATGAAGAGGTCCAGCATGTAGGTATTTTGGATCAAGAAACGAAATAGGGGTGGTCAGTATCTCCAAAAGAAAGAAAAA
The DNA here is from genome assembly GCA_035590515.1 of Trichilia minutiflora. Classification (NCBI taxonomy): domain Eukaryota; kingdom Viridiplantae; phylum Streptophyta; class Magnoliopsida; order Sapindales; family Meliaceae; genus Trichilia; species Trichilia minutiflora. Next base: position 1,630 of record JAVXUL010090907.1, on the reverse strand, counting down.
ATACAAAAACTTAAGGAAGAAAAAGACTTACCTAGTGTGAGAGGACACTCAGTCAGTTGAGAGCCTCTTTCAGAGGGACGTCTGCCATATCCTTGCCCCTCTTCGGCGAGATTACCTCCTGGACGAAATTCGTCAGGAGAAGGAGGTACCCAAAATTCTCCCTTTTACTCTTAGAGAGATCCTCTACAAAAATCCAGTCTATGTCCTCAGCGCTTTCCTTTTGGTCGGGAAAGGGTCCTCTATCACAATGAGAAGTGGCTTTTCTCGCCCTTGTCCAGCCCCAGAGCCTGATGGTTTGTTACTCGAAACCCCTTTTGGGTCAATTTGCTGCTTTTGGCCCTAACTCGAGGCCTCTTGCATATTTTGTCCTCGGACCTGAGGGACTATTACGCCCGCCACACGGTTTGGGACCTTCTTCGACTGACTATCAATTGGGCGAGGCGAAAGGTCTACTTTCTGTTTCTTTCTTGCCTTAGCCAGGCTTTCATCAATAGGCTGTTTCTCTTTATCTTTAGCTAGGGCTGAGTCTACCTTTTGAGGATGCTTCTCTGGCTCCTTCAGTGGCTCCTTCAAAGAGGTACCCTTCTCCTTAGGGCGGACAACCATCTTCCTTCCCTCTTTTTCGGGAGTTTTCTTAGAGTTCCCCTTTGTTGGCCCCTTCTCCTTATCACTTGGGGCCTTCGCCTTTGGGTCAGCGGCTTTAGATATTTTCAAGGCTCCCTTGGAGAGCATGTTTCTCAAGAAGTCGTTGGACCTCCTCCTACCCGCTAAGGTTTTTTCGACCCCCGCCTGTCACGCCCCAACCCTAGTCAGTCACGTGGCAATCGTCGCAAATCCCAAGAATACATTCTATCACTTAGAATGCACTCCTAGAACCTGCAAGGCATTAATACCTATTTTCTGAATTAACATAAAATAATATAAAATAGAAGATTTTCAACATACATATATTACATATGTATTTTCTCAAAATACATTACAAAATACTCTTGGCCAAGCCAAAATACATCAAATCTTTTTATTACAAATATTTTTATATACAGTGAACCATAATATAAAATCCTGAGTCGAGTACCTAAAAACTGTGCTGAAGTCTCGCTTCAGCTATACTACGTCGCGCCCAACTACACTAACCTGAAATAGAAAGTGAGGGGTGAGTATTTGAAAAAATATTCAGTGAGTAGACAAATAAACAAAAAAGAAATCAGAGGTCTGTGGATTGATTATGGTAAATCCTCGTAATCATAAAATCAATTATAGTGAAATATGGCATCATATGCATGACTAGAAAATCAATTTCATCTCAAATATGTATAACCCCTTGGTCTATAGGATCTCACCCACTCCATTTGAACTGTATGGTCAATCCGCAACCCTGGTCAGGGATACTCTCATAACAGTATAAATCTAGCATGCTTTAGCCTGGACATGTGGATCTCACCCATCCCATCTTAGACTATATGACCAATCCACATGTCTATTGGATTCCACCCACTCCCTAAGAGTTGTATGGTCAATCCTCACCCCTAGGTCTATTGGATTCCACCCACTCTCTAAGAGCTGTATAGTCAATCTTCACCTATAGATAGTAAATGACATGGCACACAAAAATCATAACTCAAAATCATCG
>JAVXUL010090900.1:0-22576 GCA_035590515.1 Trichilia minutiflora | reverse complement strand
GGATACGACACTTGGACTCACCGGACTATTCTACAACAAGACTACCTATACTTGGGTACATAATCTAATTGAGATCATAAACCCAAAAATAAATTCAATTCTCCTATCATACTCATTTCAAATTCATTTCTTATTAAATTTGAAAAATCTTTACACAATAAATCATTTGTGTTACCGAAAATGATATCATCAACATACATTTGCACAATGAGTATGTCATGATATTTTGTTTCAATGAAAAGAGTTTTATCAACACTCCCCTTGTCAAAATTATTTTTCAACAAAAATTTACTAAGCTTCTCATACCAAGCACTAGAAGCTTGTTTCAAATCGTAGAGAGCTTTAGTTAATTTGTAAACATGGTTTGGAAATTTTTTATTTTCAAAATTGGGAGGTTGTTCAATATAAACTTCTTCATTTAAAAAACCATTTAACAAAGTACTCTTCATATCCATTTGAAAAAGTTTAAATTTTTTAAAACAAGCAAATGCTAAGAGGATTCTTATAGCTTCTAGTTTAGCCATAGGAGCATAAGTCTCATTATAGTCTATCCCTTCCTTTTAGCTATAGTCTTGAGCAATAAGCCTAACTTTATTTCTAACAATATTTTCATGCTTATCTAGCTTGTTTTTAAACACCCATTTTGTGTCAATGATTGAATGATCAATAGGCCTAAATCCCAAACTTGGTTTCTTTGGAACTGATTTAATTCCGATTGTATTGTCATTATCCAATCCTCATCCATTAATGCATCATCTACTTTATTTGGCTCAAAGTGAGATACAAATGCAAGGTTTTCCATTTTCTCAAGATTTTGAGAAACATATCTAGATGCTCTCCTAGTTCTAATTCTTTGAGAGGGATCACCAATGATCAACTCTCTAAAATGATGAGATGCATACTTCCAAGCCTTTGAATAAGTCTCTGCATGCTCTTCTTGCTTCTCACTATGATTCTCAGTTAGTCTTAAGTCTTTCAATTTATTAGACACATCTATCTCATCAATCTTCTCTTGAACAAGTATTTTCATCACTTCAGATTCTATTTCATCAAATGTAATGTGCATAGATTCTTCAACAACTTGAATTCTCTTGTCATACACTCTATATGCTTTGCTCCTAGATGAATACCCTAGAAAAATTCCCACATCAGACTTAGGCTCAAATTTCTCAATATTGTCTTTGGTGTTAAGGATGTAGCAAGCACATCCAAAGACTCTAAAGTGTTTGATTTTGAGTTTTCTTTGATGCAACAACTCATAAAGAGTTTATCTAAGAATTTTCTAATCAACACTCTATTGGAAATGTGATACACCGTGTTAATTATCTCAGCCCAAAATTATTGAGGTAGCTCATATTAATTGAGCATGGTTCTACCCATCTCTTACAATGTTCTATTTTTTCTCTCAACTACCCCATTTTGCTGTGGTGTTCTTGGTGTAGAGAAGTTGTGAGTAATCCCAAACTCATCATAAAAAGCCTCAAAATCAAGATTTACAAACTCACCACCTTGGTCACTTCTAATTTTCACCAATTGCTAACCAAGTTCATTCTGAATTCTCTTAGAGAATTTTGTAAATGCATCAAATGTATCACTTTTGTTCTCTAAGAAGAACAACCAAATGAACCTAGAGTAGTCATCCACAATGATATATACATAATGTTTTCTACCAAGTGATGCAACTCTATTTGGACTTGAAAGATCCATATTAATGAGTTTAAGGGGTTTGGAAGTAGAAATGGCATTCTTGGGCTTAAATGGGCTTCTCAGTTGTTTACCTCTTTTACATGGTCAACATATCTTATCCTTGACAAACTTGAGACTAGGGAGGTCCTCTAACATGTCATGCTTTTATAACTTCCTAATGAGGTCCATGCTACAATAGCCTAACCTTCTATGCCAGAACCAAGAATCATCATTCAACACTTGCAAGCATACAAAAAATTCACAATCAATTTTATCTAATTCAATAACATACACTTCTCCTATCCTAGAAGCATGCAAAATTATATTTCTATCATTATTAAAAGCATCAGATGCATCTTAAAGAAACATGGCATTATAACCAACATCACATAATTGAGAAATGCTCAGTAGGTTATATCTCAAACCATTCACTAGTAAGACATCTAAAATCTTAACATTGTTTACCTCAATAGTACCAATGCCAACAACATTATCTCTGCTACTATCTCCAAAAATCACATCTTTTTCTTTTTTCTTTGAGAGATGCACAAAAAGCTCTTTGTTTTCGGTCATGTGTCTTGAACATCCATTTTTAAGGAACCACTTAGCTTTCTTTTCATGCTTTTATGTTTTTATTCATGCAGCAGTAAAGATCATTTACTTTGGTACCCATTTGACCTTGGGTCCATATATGTTAGTTTTGATCTTAAGAGCATTAACATCAACCTTTAGACCTTTGGAAGTCCAAATCAATTTTAGACAACACTTGTTGATTTTGTGTCCTTTACGACCACAATAATGATATGAACTATAAGAACTCATGTGACTAAATGCTTTGAAAAAATAGTTTGAATATGATTTTTATTCATATTAGGTTTATAGCCAATTCCAGTTCTATCAAAGATCATTCTTTGGCTACCTAACAGTTTGTCTAACACATCTCTTTCTAATGTAAACTTTGCTAAAATTCTTTTTAGCTTAGTTATCTCATTATTCAGTTCTGTGTTTTTCATTCTTAGCGTATTTAATTTACTATCACATTTGCATGCAACTTTTTTTTGTTTTAGTTCACCATTCTCTTTCATTAAATCAGAACACTTCTTCTTATTTTCTTTATATCTAGCATAAAGTTTATCAAAGTCACACTTTAGTTTGTCATACAAATCCATCAACTCATTATGCATATGCTCATTTTTACTATCAGAACAAGTATCATAGTAATCAGAAGAGGATTTGAAAAGTACCTCATCATCCTTTTTGGCTATGAAGAAGAGGTTGGCACGCTTAATTTCAGATGCAAAAAAGCTCTCTTATTCTTATGATTCATCCCACGTCACTTTTATAGCTTTCTTCTTCTTTCAATTTTTCTTGTTCTTCCTTGAAGGACACTATGGTCTTGTGTGTACTGGTTTCTTGCATTCATAACATATGATCTCTCTCTCTCTTTTTCTTTTTCTTTTTCTTTAGTTTTCCTGAACCATTCTGACTTGTCCTCTTTCTAAAAGTCTTTTCTTCTCCAGTTTTTCTTCCTGGTTCTGTCTCTACTGAACATCTTCTTCATTTTTTTAGCCATCAACATGAAGTTGTCATCTTCTGATGATACCTCTGTGCTTTCTTCTTTCTCTTCAATTTTGGTGCTTTTGAGAGCAATATTCTTCCTTCCAGTTTCTCTATCATCATTCTCATATCTGGTGGCTTCTAGTTCGTATGCCATCAATAAGCCTAACAGTTCTTCGAGTGAAAGTTTACTGAGGTCATGGGCTTCTCGAATGGCAGTGACCTTTGCTTTCCAAGTCTTTGGTAAACTCCGTACGATTTTGTTGACAATGTCCATATTAGAGTAAGACCTATCGAGTGCTTTCAAATCATTAATGATGTCAGTGAATCGTGTGAACATGTCTTTGGTGGACTCATGAGGTTTTATCCTAAAGAGTTCATAATCAAACCAACATGCTTATCTTATAGTCCCTCACTCTACTAGGTCCCTCGTGGATAATTCAAACATGTCCCAAATTGCCTTGGCTATGTCACAGCCCGACACCCCATTGTATTTGGATCTATCTAATGCACAATATAACACATTCATGATTTTTTCATTCAACTAAATTGAGTTTTCTCTTCTAGAGTCCACTCAAATTTCGGTTTAAGCTTTCTTTCCCTAGTAACTTCATCTAGAGTGATGGGAAGTATGTATCCATCCTCTATAATGTTAAGGATGTCAAAGTCTAAAGTGCTAAGGAAGATTTGCATATGCTTCTTCTAGTGTGTATAATCCATTCTATTGAAAATGGAGGTCGGTTTGTTGACTAACCCTCTAGCATGTGTGATGGAATGGATGATGAAGATGCCATTACAATCTACTCCTCACAGGTGTTTAATCCTATATGAAATGAGGTTAGCTCTAATACCAATTGAAGTTCCAGTTAGCAATCTCCAAGAGGGGGGTGAATTGGAGTTTTATAAATTTTGAAAAGAAATTTAAGAAAGTCATGTTATGAATGTAGATAAAAACTAAACACACAATAATAAAATGTGTAAGAAATAATTTTTATAGTGGTTCGACTACAAGTCTACGTCCATTCTTCTCGGTTGAATTCACTCATACCGAAGATCACTATCTCCTTGATTTTATAGGCCAAGAGAAACCCAAATACAACTCCTTCTTTGAATGGGTAAAGGGCAACCACAGTTACAACTTTCTTTTGAATTGAGCGAAGTCAAACCCAGTGCAGATCATTCTTTCTATAGGTGAAGAGAAACCCAAATTTTATCTAAAAAAACAGAAAAGAAGGATTTAAGAATTTCTAAAAGAGTATATGTTTCAATATGCATACTTTTTCTTACTAGAATAAATACAAAGAATTTTTAGAGAAAATAATAGATGATTATAGAAGAATGTTTTCTTGCTTTGATAACAATACGATTAATGCTCTTCAACAACTCTTTTTCTTCAAATTTTGTTAAGTATATATCTGTAAAAAATTACTTCTAACGGCTCTTTTGTGGTCATTAATGGCGATAGTTAATGCTTTTAAACTAGCCATTATAGTCCTGATTTTCATGAAGGTATCGATACATATTTTCAGGGTATCGATATGTTTGAGTTTCAGGCCTTAAGTGTATCGAGACGTTGACTATGGTATCAATACATTTGAACGTAAAATTGATGATATCTATAATGAACGTATTGATGCAGGCTTCAGGGTATCAATACGTTTGAAAATCCTTTCTAGGGTATCGATACGTTTGTCCAATGTATTGATACATTTGAGTGATTTGTCAGGGTACCAAAACCTTTTTCTATGAACGAGCACATCTTTCCCACCAATGTATCGATAAGTTTACCAGGGGTATTGATATATTTGCTGTGCAGAGTGAAGGTATCGAAATATTTCAAGCGACGTTCTGATACTTGGGCTTAGAATCAGCACTGTAGCTTAAATGTGTTAATACGTTTGAGTAAAATATCGATACGTTTAAGATTGAGTGAGCTTTTTTAACACTTTGACTTTATTTCTCACTTGCAAAAATGTATTTTCCTTTTCCAAAAATTCAAATGAATTATATTTGTCCTTTAAACTTTATTCAACATCACTTATATGCATAATTTTAATTCGTTATTAATTTTGGCATCATCAAAAACCAAGAACATGTGATGTCTATTATCAAAACCAAATATGCCATCAAACTTCGAACTTTATATTATCATTAAAAAAATATTTTGTGGCCATCATCCTTGAGTTCGATCAGCCATGGGAGAAGCTTGAGGATGGTGTAAAGTGGAGAGGAATCATCTCTTTTGATTCTAATCTTTATCATAAAAAGAAAGCACTCAACTTGTCTACCAAAAGCCTTAAGGTTAGCATCTTTGATTTCTATTGATTTCTATGCTTTTTAGCCTAGGGTTTTGAATGAAAAACTTACATTTTAAGTAAGATTTAGGCCGTAAAACCATTAATAAAACCTTACCTGATAGTTACTGGTTAAATAAGCCTAATAAATCAGAAGCACATTTCTGTTTGCAACTCTTTATAAGGTATAATCAAACAACCTCTAGATTCTTATGAAGTCCCAGTTGGCAAACTCCAAGAGGGGGGTGAATTAGAGATTTATAATTTTTATAACGAAAATTTAAAGTGGTTGTGTTGTGAATACAGATGGAGACTAAATACAGAAAAATAAAATGCATAAGACACGATTTTTATAGTGGTTAAACTACATGTCTATATCCACTCTTCACGATTGAATCCACTCACACCGAGGATCACTATCTCCTTATTTTTATAGGTCAAGTGAAACCCAAAAACAACTCTTTCTTTAAGCGGGTAAAGGGAAACCATAGTACAACTTCCTTTTAAGACGGGTGAAATGAACAATCTTTCTTTTAGACGGTTGAAGAGTAACCCTGAATATGTTTCACTTAAAAGATAAGAAAAATTTAACTCTCATAAGAGTAAATGTGCAATGAACTCAAGCTTTCTCTTACTAAATAATAAATACAGATGATAATATGAAGCAAAGAGAATAATAATGTTGCAGAGGAATGTTCTCAAATGATTTCTCATAAAAATTACTGCACTTCAATCAACCTTGAATCTTGAAACTTGTTTGTATTTATGTCTTCATTCAATTTCTCTAATGGCTCTTTTGCTTCTTCATTAATGATGACATTAATTGCTTCAGAAGTAGCCGTTACTATTATGATTTATTGTAGAAGCCCATACTTTTCTTCAAGGCATCAATACTTTTTAATATGAATTCTAAGGGTATCGATACGTTGGGCTCTGTTGCCTTGAGGGTATTAATACGCTCTTCTATGATATCAATACAATTCCACACAAGTTTTGACAAGTCCATCATAAACGTGTTGATGTAGTCTTCAGGGTATACATTTGGAAATCCTTCCAAAGGTATCGGTACGTTTATCTAGAGTATCGATACATTTGAGTGAATTTTTGGGGTATTGACACCTTTCTGCGTGAATGAGCACCTCTTCGCTTCCATTGTATCGATACGTTTACTAAGGGTATTGATACGTTTACTGTGCAGAGAGAAGGTATCGAAATGTTTAATGTAAGGTTTCAATACTCGGGCTTGAATTCAGTACTGTAGTTAAAATGTATCGATACGTTTAAGCCTAGGAAAGCTTTCTTGATGCTTTTGACTTCATTTATCACCTGAAATATATATTTTATTTTTCAAGAGCAAGTGAATTATATATCTCCTTATTATCATTGTCTAGACATAATTTCAAATTCGTTATTAATTTTGGCATCATCAAAAACCAAAAACATATGACAACCATTATTAAGAATAAATATGTCATCAAACTCCAAACTTTATATATTATCATCAAAAATCATTTTGGGGCCATCAATCTCCCCTTTCTTTATGATGATAAAATATAAAATTTATAAAGTTCGTTCTCCCCCTTTTTGTCAATATGCAAAGAAGGGTGAAATCAATATATATCAACACTTTGACAAACACGAAGAATATATATCGAAGAATAAACACAAAATAATAAACATGAGGCAACCATCATGAAATCAATTATGCCATATATAAAGTAGTAAGTAAAATAACGAATAATCAAGAACGATCATCCAAACAAATAATCATCAAAGCAAAAATAAATATCTAAAAAATAATAAGCATCTGAAAAGAAGAAACAATCCAAAAATAAAATCATCTGATAATAATAAGCATAAACAATCATTGTGTAGAACAATCTTCAAAGTGTCTCTTGACATCCTCAAGCTCAGGATTGCTATTGTCTGAAGAGTAGCTGAAGGAATCAACCCTAGTTGGATGAGATGATGATCCTGTCTCGAATGGAGGACGAGTGCTTGTAGGTGGTGGCTCTGGATGAAATGGTCTAAAATGAGAGTGAAAAGGTGGCTAATGACCCGAGGAAGAAGGTCGATATCCTAGAAATGCTTCTATAGAAGGTCCTTGTCGTCCAATCTCATGAAAAAGTCACTCTTTTACTTCATCCATCTTCGTTTGCAAGTCTACAAAATGAAGTGTCGAATCATCGTATTGTTTCACCGCCAACTTCTCAAGCACATATATAACTAAAATGCCTCGTTCATACAAGTGTTTAGCTTTTGCACTTTGGTTATAACAGTCAACTCAAGGGAGGAGAAACTATCAAGGATCTACTTTATCTTGTACTCCAGTGTCAGTGCAGGAAGAGCCAAAGGAAATGAGCCACTTGGCTGTAAAGGAGGAGGTGCTGCTGAAGCTGTCTCTAGAATAAGTGGTGGAACAGTTGCTGTATACTATGTCTGCTCTACTGGAGAAGGAACAGAAGAAGGTGTAGGCTCTCGTAAGGAGGGCTATACACATCGTGCTACTACTGCTCGACTGCTGAACTAGATAGAATGTCAACTGGAGTATCCTCTGACCTAACAACATCAGCCTTTCTAATGGAAGGACCACCAACCTACCTCGGAGCCCATACACCAGGAGCCTACTACTCGGAATGCATCTTTTGAAGCATAGTCTCATTCAACATGCTCGAAGGAGGAGGAATCTTTCTATCCACACCAACCAAAGTGTCTAGAGCCATCTTCCTAATCAACTTTGAGATCGGATACCCATAATGCAAATTGTATCACTGAGAAGCAACCAAACAATGCTCGTAATCCTCAAGTAAGCCAGGTTTGGTTTTTGATGGGTGATAATCTGCTCCATCCACCATATGTCCTCTATCGACATCTCCGTAAATTTTCCAGAATGAATATTCAAGTTATGAGCTACTATCAAATGCAAGATTCGTTCATTCAACTGAAGCTTAGAGAGTTTGTTTTCTACGACCTATAAATCTACGTTTCGAAAAATTATCCAACAAGCATCAAGAGAATTAAAAGCGGATGGAATGTAGTGGTCTCTCCCTAGAATCATCCAAAACTACTCAACCAAAAATTGTTCATCAACAACAATCTCAACTCCTCTCACCCAAGTCCTAAATTCATCACCATGTTCCTACCAGTGTTCAGGTCCTTTATATCAAGATTGAAATAAAATAATCTAACTAACTCCAAATAGTACTTTCCCTTAATGCGTAGAAGAGGTAACCAACCAAAATGAGTAAACTGGTTTAAATATGAAAAATGCATCTTTTCTAAAAGCTCAAAATCGATTACCTGGCCAGGAGTTACTATTCTGTTGGCAAACTAAGTAAAGAGTCTCTTCTGTTGCTCCTGAGACGTGAAGCCCTATGGGTTTGGTTTGGTGGGTATGGCAGATGATGAGGATTCTAAAGCCTTTTGTTTTCTTCAGTCAGATGGTGCAAGCACTTTTATACAAGGAGCCATTTGAGAGAGAAAGAGAGAATGATGATTTAGATTCTTTGATAGAGACGGTTGAGAGAGAGTGGAGGTTGAAGATAACGATTTCAGAAAATATAAAGAAAGAGAATGAGATATTTGAATTTAAAAGAGAGAGATGAAGATGAGAGGTTTTTGGTAGTTATAAAGGTGAAAGGTTATGCCTTAAGCTCAAAACAACGTAGTGTTGGACTTTAATTGGGCAAACGTATCGATAAGTTTTGACGTTTTTATCCTAAGTATGTCAAAAAGGTATAGATACATTTTAAAAAAATGAATAAACGTATCAATACATTGAGTCACAAAAATCAGCATCTCCGTCTTGAAGGTATCGATACCTTTTGGAAAGATATCGATTAGTTCATCAAATGTTCCAGCACGTTACAAGCATGTCAATACATCAACTGAAATATGTCAATATAAAGCTTGGGGTATCGATATAATAGGAAAAATTTATCCAGCACATTTTAAGAGAATTGAAAATGTGTCAATACAATAGAAAGAGGTATCGATACGATAACGGATTTTCAAGCAAAAATCGTGCAACGACTACCCAGTATCAATATCCAAACTCATTAAACAAAGATATATCAAAATGAAGGCTAAACAAATTAAGAAAGATAGTCAAAAACATGTTTAATCAATATTCATCATTTCAAGATTGTTTCTCAAATAGCAGAATCGAGTTTTGTCTAAAGGTTTTGTAAAAATATCTCTTAATTGATTTTCAGTACAAACATATTTAATGCAAACATCATTCTTTTGTACATGATCTCAGATAAAATAATGTTGTATCTCAATATGCTTGGTTCGGGAATGATGTACTGGATTCTTTGTGAGGTTTATAGCACTTGTGTTATTAAACATGATAGGAATCCTATCTATATGCATGCCATAGTCCATCAATTGATGTTTAATCCATAAAATCTATGCATAATAACTATTCACAGATATGTACTCGCCTCGGTGGTAGATAAAGCTTCTTACTCACCCATGTGACTAATACATTCCCTAAGAAGTGACAAGCTCCACTTGTGCTTCTTCTATTAACTTTGCAACCCCCAAAATTTGCATCTGAAAAATCTTTCAGATCAAAAGAACCATCCTTGGGATAAAACAATCCTAAGTTAGGTGTACCTTTAAGGTATCGAAAAATCCTTTTCACAGCACTTAAATAAGATTCTTTGGGGTTTGACTAAAAACGTGCACGTGCACATACACATACACTATATAAAATGTCGAGTCTAGATGGAGTAAGATACAACAATGATCCTATCACGCCACTATAAAACTTAGGATCAACACCTTTACCTTGCACATCTTTGTCCAAGAAGGTGGATGAACTCATAGGTGTGTCAACGTGTTTACCATCTAAGAGTTTGAATTTCATCAAAAGATCCTTTACATACTTTGATTGGGACATGTAGATACCATCTAATATTTGTTTGATTTGTAAACCCAAAAAGAAATTCAATTCTCCCATCATACTCATTTCAAATTCATTTCTCATCAAGCTTGAAAATTCTTCACACAATAAATCATTTGTGCTGTCAAAAATAATATCATTAACATACACTTGAACAATGAGTATTTTATGATCTTTCGATTTAATAAAAAAAGTTTTATCAATACTCCCCCTATCAAAATTATTTTCCAATATAAATTTACTAAGTCTCTTATACCAAGCTTTAGGAGCTTATTTCAAACCATAGAGAGCTTTAGTTAGTTTGTAAACATGATTTGAAAATTTTTGATTTTCAAAATTGGGAGGTTGTTCAACATAAACTTTCTCATTTAAAATACCATTTTGGAAAGCACTTTCACATCCATTTGAAAGAGTTTAAAATTTTTAAAACAAGCAAAAGCTAAGAGCATTCGAATAGCTTCTAGTCTAGCCACGGGAGCATAAGTCTCATCATAGTCTATCCCTTCCTCTTGACTATAACCTTGAGTAATCAACCTAGCCTAATTTCTAACAATATTCCCATACTCATCTACCTTGTTTCTAAATACCCATTTTATGCCAGTGATGGAATGATCACTAAGTCTAGGAACCAAGTCCCAAACTTGGTTCTTTGGAACTGATTTAATTCTTTTTGCATTGCCAATATCTACTCCTCATCTATTAAAGCATCATCTACTTTGTTTGGTTCTAAGTGAGACACAAATGCAAGGTTTTGCATTTTCTCAAGATTTTGAGGAACCCTTCTAGATGCTCTCCTAGTTCTAATTCCTTAAGAGGGATCACTAATGATCAGCTCTCTAGGATGATGAGATGCATACTTCCAAGCCTTTGAAAGCTCCCTGAAATGAGTCTTTACATGCTCTTCATGCTTCTCACTAGGATTCTCACTTAACCTCAAGTCATTCAACTTATTTGTCACCTCTAACTCATCAATCTTCTCTTTATAAGCATTTTCATCATTTCAGGTTTCAATTGATCAAATGTAATGTGCATAAACTCTTTCACAACCTGAGATCTCTTGTTATACACTCTATATGCTTTGCCTTTAGATGAATATCCCAGAAAAATTCCCACATCAGGCCTTAGCTCAAATTTCCCAATATTGTCTTTGGTGTTAAGAAAATACCAAGTGTATCCAAAGACTCTAAACAGTTTGATTTTGGATTTCCTTTGATACACCAACTAGGAATTTTACCTGGGAATTTTCTAATCAACACTCTATTGGAAATATGACAAGCTGTGTTAATCATTTCAGTCCAAAAATATTAAGGTAGCTCATATTCATTGAGCATGATTTTACTCATTTCTTGCAATGTTCTATTTTTTCTCTCAACAACCCTATTTTACTATAGTGTTCTAGGTGCAGAGAAGTTGTGTGTGATCCAAACTCATCACAAAATGCCTCAAAATCATGATTCACAAACTCACAACCTTGGTTTCTTCTAATCTTGATCAAATGGTAACCACGTTCATTCTGAATTTTCTTCGAGAATTTCCTAAATACATCAAATATGTCATTGTTGGTCTCTAAGAAGAACATCCAAGTGAACCTAGAGTAGTCATCCACAATGACATATGCATAATGTTTTTCACCAAGTGATGCAACTCTATTTTGATCGAAATGATCCATATGAATGAGTTCAAAGGGTTTTGAAGTGGAAATGGTATTCTTTAGCTTAAATGAACATCTCACTTGTTTACCTCTTTGACATGATCCACATATCTTGTCCTTGGCAAACTTGAGACTAGGAAGGTCCTCTAACATGTCATACTTTAATAACTTCCTAATGAGGTCCATGCTACAATGCCCTAGTCTTTTATGCCACAATCAAGAATCATCACTCAAAACTTGCAAGCATATAGAAGATTTGCAATTAATTTTATCTAATTCAATAACATACACATCTCCTATCCTAGAAGCATGCAAAATTTTAATTCCATTATCATCAAAAACATCATATGCATATTTAAAAAACATGGTATTATAACTAATATCACATAATTGAAAAATGCTCGACAGGTTATATCTCAAACCATCCACTAGTAAGACATTTGAAATCTTAACAATGTTTACCTCAATAGTGTCAATGCCAATAACTTTGCCTTTACTGCTATCTTCGAAAACCATATCTTTTCCTTTTTTTTGAAAGATGCACAAAAAACTCTTTATTTTTGGTCATGTGCCTTGAACACCCACTGTTAAGGAACCACTTGACTTTCTTTTTCATCCCTTTGTGTTTTTGCTTCTGGAACAACAAAGATTATTTACTTTGATACCCATTTGACCTTGGGTCCATACATGTTAACTTTGATTTTAGGAGCATCAATATCAACCTTTGCACCTTTGACAACCCAAATCAATTTTGGACCCCTGTAGGTATTGTTTTGAATGAAACACTTGTTAATTTTGTGTCCTTTACAACCACAATAATGACATAAACTATAAGAACTCATGTGACTAGATGCTTTGACAAAATAGTTTGAATATAATTTTTGTTTCGTACTAGGTTTATATCCAATTCCATCTCTATCAAAGATCATTCTTTGACTACCCAGTAGTTTATCTAAAGTATCCTTTCCTAAAGTAAATTTTGTCAATATTTTTTTTAGCTTGCTGATCTCCTCATTCATTTTTTTATTTTTAGGCTTTTCTGCATTTATTTTTATATCACATTTACATACAACTTTTTTCAATTTCAATTCCTTATTTTTTTTTACCATGTCAGAATATTTTTTCTTGTTTTCCTTATACCTAGCGCAAAGTTTCTCAAAGTCACATTTTAGTTCATTATACAAATCTATCAACTCATTATGCATAAGTTCATTATCACTGTCAGAACAAGTGTCATAGTAAGCAGAGGATGATTTGGAAAGTACCTCGTCATCCTTTTTGGCTATGAGACAGAAATTCGCATGCTTGGCATCTGAGGCATAGGAGTTATCTGCTTCTGAAGAGTCATCCCATGTAACCTTTATCACTTTCTTTTTCTTCCAATGCTTCTTGCTCTTTCTAATAAGACATTCTGGTCTGATATGTCCTTGCTTCTTGTATTCATAGCAAATAATCTCTTTTTTTTTTCTTTTTCTTTGTCTTTCTTGAATTTTTTTTTGTTCCTCTCCCTTTTAGAATTATCTTTTTTCTCCAGTTCTTCTTTCTAGTTCTGTCTGTACTAAATATTTTTTCATTTTTTTAGCCATTAGTATAAACTCATCATCTTCTAAGGATGGTTATGTGCTCTCTTCTTCTTCATCATTTTTGGTGTTTTTGAGAGCAATGTTCTTCCTTCCATTTTCTTGATCATCATTCTTACTTATGGTAGCTTCCAGCTCATATGTCACCAATGAACCTAGAAGTTCTTCAAGTTGAAGTTTGCTAAGATCATGTGCTTCTCGAATGATAATGACCTTTGCTTTCCAAGTCTTTGGTAAACTCAGTAAGATTTTATTGACAATATCCATATTAGAGTAAGACCTGCCAAGTGCTTTCAAACCGTTAGTAATGTCAGTGAATCATGCTAACATGTCCTTGATAGACTCATGAAGTTTCATCCTAAAGAGTTTATAATTATGAACCAATATGCTTATTTTAGAGTCCTTTACTCTACTAGTTCCCTCGTGGGTAACCTCAAGTATATCCCAAATTACTTTGCCTATGTCACAGCTCGACACCCTATTGTACTCGGATCTATCTAATGTATAACATAACACATTCATGGCTTTTAAATTCAACTAAAATTGAGTTTTCTCTTTTGGAGTCCACTCAGATTTTGGTTTAAACTTTCTTTCCCTAGTCACCTCATATAAAGTCATAGGAGGTGTGTAGTTATCCTCTATAATATTGAGGATGTCAAAATCTAAAGTGCTGAGGAAGATTTGTATACGCTTCTTCTAATATACATAATTCATTCCATTAAAAAATGGAAGTCGGTTTGTTGATTAACCCTTTACCATGTATGATGGAATGGATGATGAAGATGCCATTTAGATCTACTCCTCATAGGTGTTTAATCCTATATAAAGTGAGATTGGCTCTGATACCAATTAAAGTCCAAGTAGGCCAACTCTAAGAGGGGGGTGAATTGGAGATTTATATTTTTATAACGAAAATTTAAAGAGGTTATGTTGTGAATGTAAATGGAGACGAAACACACAAAAATAAAATGCACAAGACGTAATTTTTATAGTAATTTGACTACACGTTTACGTCCACTTTTCTCAATTGAATCCACTCACACCAAGGATCACTATCTCCTTATTTTTACGGGTCAAGTAAAATCCAAATACAACTCCTTCTTTAAATAGGTAAAGGGAAACCACAGTACAACTTTCTTTTAAGACGGATGAAGTTAAACACAATACAATTATTCTTTTAGACGGATGAAGACTAACCTTAAATATATTCCAGTTAAAAGATAAGAAAAATTTAACTCTCACAAGAGTAAATATGCAATGAACTCAAGCTTTCTCTCACTAAATAATAAATACAGATGATGATATAAAGTAAAGAGAATAAGAATGTTGCAGAGGAATGTTCTCAAATGATTTCTCAATAAAATTACTACACTTTAATCAGCCGTGAATCTTTAAACTTGTTTGTATTTATGTCTTCATTCAATTTCTCCAATGACTCTTTTGCTTCTTCATTAATAGTGGCATTAATTGCTTTAGAAGTAGCAGTTACTGTTATAATTAGTTATAGAAGTCCATCAAGGTATGGATATGTTTTAATTTGAATTTTAAATGTATTGATACATTGGGCTCTGTTGCCTTGAGGGTATCGATACGTTCTCCTATGGTATCGATACAATTCCACACAAGTTTTGACAAGTCTGTCATAAATGTGTTAATGTAGTCTTCAGGGTATCAATACGTTTGAAAATCCTTCCAATGGTATTAATACGTTTATCCAGGGTATTAATACGTTTAAGTGAATTGTCAAGGTAACGACACCTTTCTGTGTGAATGAGCAACTCTTCATTTTTATCGTATCGATACATTTATCATAGGTATCGACACATTTACTGTGTAGAGAGAAGGTATCAAAACGTTTGAAGTAAAGTTTCGATAGTTGGGCTTGAATTTAATACTATATCTAAAACGTGTCGATACGTTTAAGTAACTTATCAATTTGTTTAAGCCTGGGAAAGCTTTCTTGACACTTTTGACTTCATTTATCACCTGAAAAATATATTTTATGTTTCTAGGAGCAAGTGAATTATATATGTCTTTATAATCATAGTCCAGACATAATTTCAAATTCGTTATTAGTTTTGGCATCATCAAAAACCAAAAACATATAACAACCATTATTAGGAATAAATATGCCATCAAACTCCAAACTTTATATATTATCATAAAAAATCATTTGGGGTCATCATCTTACATCTCACCTGACAGTTATTAGTGCTTGAATCTAGTTAGGCTGGACCCAATGCCTTTTTTTAAATAAGTAGTAATCAGACCCCTCACCTGACAGATATTGGAAGCCCAATACACCCTACCAAGAAATAAGTCAACTAGATTACGACATTTTATGAGGGCTCTCTCCTGACAGTTATTGGGTTACCCCATTAGAAGTGCCAATAACCTACTAATTGCATTGGAAGGTTTAAGCCTAATATTATATTAAGGGAGAATTTCTTTAGATCTCTTTTTATTTCAATTATGAGATTTAAACATATATCATTTCCAAAATGATATCATTTTAAATCTTATACCATTACTGATTGATCCTATCAAAATAATAAATTAATAATTAATTTATTATTACTTCTATTAATATAAAACATTTAATTACTCCCATGAAATTCTATTAATTCTAGATTAATTAAAATTTAATATGAATCACTATTCTATCAAATTTTAATTTAGAGTAAATAAATTCCATTTCTTTTCGAATAGAACAATTCTATGCATAAAATCAAAATTTCAGTAAATCAAAATTTTAATAATAAAAAACAATTATCAAATTAGTATTTTATGGGATTAGTAGCTTAAGAATCTTTATTAATAATTAATACTTATTCTTAAATGTAAAATCTTTAAACACTTTCAAAAATTATACATTTTGGTCTTTTATGGGGAATTACCAAAATGCCTTTGGGAGAGACCCGACTTGGTTGAAGTTTTGTAGAATTAGTGGCTTAGGAATCATTATTAATAATTAATAATTATTCCTCGATTAAAATTTTTTTGAACAATTTCAAAAAAGTTTCATTTTGATCCCTAGACGACAAATTACGAAAATACCCCCATCGAGATCGGACTTGGTTGATGTATGATTAATAATCCTTATCACTTAAAACTCGAATCAAAAGTGCATCAGGTGTTAAAACGCAAAAAATCAAATTTGTTCAAAAAATTAAGGTTTACGACAAGAGTGGGGTTGGTGCGCGTAATGCACGTTAGGCATGCATGACGTGTGACTCAAGCGTATGCCCAGTGCTATGTCACGTGTCCGTTCACTAGCAGACGGGTGGGCGTGTGACGTGCATGCCCGCGCCCGAGTCTAGATAGGGCCTCCCTTGTTTTGTGCACCCGAAAATGATTTTTGTTCCACATAAAAATCCAATCATTTTCACAAAACCCAAACATTGATGCATTCATAACACACCCAACAACATGCCAAAACATTCAAACACATCAAACCAACCACCGTTTGAGTAAAAAACACTTAGAAACTCAAAAATTCAAAATTTTTTAACCTAGCCACCATTGACACTTCAATCAACACAAGTATGCTTCCAACCATTTTTTTCATTCTTCTATGCATAAAATCAGAACCTAGGCTTTTTTTGATACCATTTTGAAGGTGTGTTTATCACATAAATCCTAGGATCTTTTCTAAGTTCCCTAAGCATACAATTATGAAAGTTTTTCAACTTTTGAATAACTAACCATTAGAATAAGGAAGAACTTACCCAAATCCACTTTTAATGAAGCTTGAAGTCCTCCCCCAAGCCTCCAAAAGTATCCACACTCTAGTATATTGAAATAGAAGTGGTAGATGGTTGGAGGCTTAAGAAATTTGTAAAATATTTTTGCAACACGTTAGGCAAGCTACATCAATATATCTCCATATATAAACATGTAAACTTGCTGTTGGAAGAAACCATGAAGAAAACTAACTCTTTGCTCTCTTCCTTTTATCTTGCTTTGTTGTTTGGAAGAACAATTTTTCCAAATTTCTTCTTCAATGGCCGAGAGGTGTATTCACTAGTCAAGAAAGATTTCTTTTTCTTTTGTTTTTGTTTTTCTTCTCATTCTCCTTGCCAATGTGTATCCCACCTTTTATTAACAAAAACCAAATGAATTTGACAACAACAAAAAGATCTGTGGTATACAGTTGGCAAGTAATTGAAAGACAAAACAAAGTAACCAATGGTTTAATAACATATGTAAACCATTAACATTTTGCACCAATAAAACAAAAGCAAGTTTCCATTCCCCTTTTCTTTTCTTTCCACTCTATACATACATATGTGTGTGTGTGTGTGTATATATATATATATATATGTTGATTAAAAGCAATTTTGAAACCAATTGTTAATGCCATATGGGTGGCATACACAAAAGCAAATTTAACAAAGTAACCAATGGTATTAAACCACATGTCTATATATATGTCTACATGTAATTGGTGGACAATTCAATAATTATCCAAAATAATTGGTAAAAATATTAATATTACAAAATAATATTAATATATATATATATATATATATTAAAATGAAAGAAATAATAAGTCCATTTATTATTAATTACATTAATTAATAATTATAGATTTTCTTGGCTATTAGATCAAAAGCAAGTGTTAGGATGATGACACTTGGCAAACAATGATTGTTCTATGTGTCATTCAAGTATTCATTTAAATAAAATAATATTTATTTAATATTTAATAAATAAATACTTAATAAGTTAAATAATAAATAAACTATTTTATTTATTAATTGATATATCAAAAATATATCATTTTAAGTCTCCAACACTATCATAATATTTTTCGAACCGACGGGTGCTAGCGCGTCCTTGCCAAAAAACTTTATTCCTTACTTTAAAGAATAAAATTACTTATCGATCAATATATCGTAGTAATATTATTTTCGTCAATACAACATAATCATTAACTAACTTAATGATATATATTTCATCCATCAACAATTTCTAGATTATGTGTGTGACTTTCTGGGTTCACCATGAACTAGACATAAGCGTATACGAATACATTCGTATCACTTCAGTGCAACCCCTTACATTCGAAGTCCTCAATGATCATGAGTGACCTCTAGCAAGATATCATGACCCCTATAACATAAAGAATAATGATTCAGGTAAACCCATATAATCGTACTTACATATAGTACGGTCCCTCTGCTGTCGACTCTCGATCGAGTGCAGGCCATAAAATTGTCAAATCCCTAACTCGATCATAGGATGAGAACCTCAATCATAAACTGGATCCATGTGTCCAAAAACTCCTTTTTGGAACACATGTACTCTGGCCAGAGATTCAGTTCCCATAAATGACAGTTCTGCCTAGGATCTCAAGCTCCAGTGTTTGAGCCAGCAGATTCCATCTTGACCATCATCTGCTCTATATAATAACAATATATTGCCAGTAAGCTTCTTTCACCAGGTGTGGCTAGTCCAGTGCAACATATACAAGTGAACGATGTACCTCACTGTAGATTACAGCCATGATGTCTCAGGTCAAAGGACTAATGGTACACTAGTATAATAGTGCGATGAATCTTTAACTGTGGATAATCACCCATGTGATTCTATCACGGTCGGTCATGTTAAGTATCACGTTCACCAACGTGGTACCCATGTTTATGCTCTTGTGACATGAGACTCGTCACTTAACTATTAGTATCCAATACTAATCCTTGGCAGCAACAAAACATGCCGGTCATACAATGTCACTATCCCTCGTGATACTACCTCAACCGGGAACAAGTTTTAGAATGTATTTAAATCAAATATTCTGCACTCATATCTATAACTCCTTAGAGATAGATTCTTGACACATAATACAATCTGGGACATATCTTGCATCAAATAAAAGAAAGAAAGAAATTAGCAATTGAACATAATACAAGATAGACTAATGCCATTTTATTAATCATAAACAATTTATAATTAACTACAAAAGGTACATACTTGAGAAAATATAATCCTAAACCATATGACACGATTGGTTCTGAGGCATATCTCTAACAAACTCCCACTTACACTAGAGCCAATCGTCGCGGTATCCTATACCCATCTTCTCAAGATGATGATTTAGTTACTATTGTATCACTGGCTTAGTTAATGGGTCTGTTACGTTTCCGCTGCAGAATCTTCTACAAGACCAACTATTGGTCGGAGATGAACTCTCTATTCAAATGATATATGCGCTGAATATATTTAGACTTTTAGTGAGACTATAGTTCCTTAGCCTACGCTATTATCCCATTTTTATCACAGTACAAAACTACTAGATTGATAATAGAGGAAACCACACCGAGTTCACTCATGAACTTACGGATCTAGACAGTCTCATTCGCTACTTCAGAAGCAGCTACATACTCAGCTTCTTTAGCAATGGTTGTTTACTTGAAACACTTCGAACTAACAACTGCTTTAGTACAGATAAAATGCAGATATAGACTTTCTATTATCTACATCTAAATGGAAAAAAAATAGTATAATCCTCAATTTTTAACTAACCTCCTTTATATATTAAAACCAAATCCTTAGTCCTTCTCAAGTATTTAAGGATTCATTTTACCGCTATCTAATTCTGTTCTCTAGAATTTACTTGATATCTATTCATATACTCATAGCATACGATATATCAGGTTTGGTACATAATAAAGTATACATAAGACCATTATCATCAAAGCATAAGGAATCTTTCTCATATGCTTTCACTTAGAATCCGTCGTAGGTTCCATATTTCTAGAAAGATGAATACTATGACTTCAGGGTAAGAAACACTTCTTGGATTCTTTCATGCCAAACTTCTTTAGCACTTTTTCTATGTACAGACTGTGACAACAACCTATTATCCGCTTTACTCTATCTCTATAGAGTCGAATCCCCAGAATATAGGTCACTTCATATAAATCTTTCATGGAGAACATATTAGATAACTATATCTTAACCTCAGTTAACATACCTACATCATTCCCTATGAGAAGTATATCAACTATATACAACACAAGGAATGTGATAGCATTGTTAGTCACCTTCTTGTTGACTCATGGTTCATCAATATTCTTGATGAAGTCAAATAATTTGATCGCACCATCGAATAGTATATTTTATCTTCTGAAAGCTTGCTTTAATCTATATATGGATCTGTACAGCTTACATACTCTATGACTATTGAATAAAATAAACCTAATCGATTGTTGCATATATATGGTCTCCTCAATATAACCATTGAGGAAGGGTATCTATACATCCATCTGTCATATCTTATAGTCATAATAAGCTACACTAGCAAGCAAAAGCTGAATGGACTTAAGCATAACATCTGGCAAAAAGGTTTTCACATAGTCGGTACCATGCTTTTGGATATAACCTTTTGCCAAGAGACTAGCTTAAAAGTCTCAATATTTCCATCTTTGCCAATCTTTCTTTTATAAATCCATTTACAACCTATAGGAACAATTTCTTCTGGTGGATCAACAAATAACCACACCTGATTGGCACACATGGAGTCCATCTTAAATTTTTGTGGCATCCAGCTATGTTCCAGAATCGATATCCAATATCGCCTTTTCATAGATTTTAGGATCTTCCCTCCACTCATATTTTCCTATCATAAATTATTCAAAAACATTATCTAAAGAAGAAATATCTTTATGGAGGGTAAAATATCCTTGTGAAGCTACAAAGAAATTGGTTTACTGAAGGTTAAGGTTCCAATGGAATAGGTTCATCAACATGAACTAATTTATGTCATCAACATGTTCATAAGATTGGTCATCATCAAACTCTCTAGACTCCTCTGAGAGTTTAATTTTTCTACCCACATCACCTTCCTCAATGAACTGATTCTTGAAGAACTGTGCGTGTCTACCGATCAAAATACTACGATTAGTATGAAAGTAGAAATAATATCCTAAACTCTCTTTAGGATATCTAATAAATTGATCCTTTTCAGATTGAAAAGCCAGCTTATTAGACTTAATCAATTGAATATAAACTGAATAACATCACTGCTTCATATAAATGAAGCTAGGTTTCTTCTTAAATCATATCTCATATGAAATTTTAGGAACTATTTTAGATGAATATCTGTTCAAGATGTACATCACAGTATATAGAGCATATCCCTAAAGATATGTAGGTAAGATAATAATGCTTATCATGAATCGTACCATATCAAATAAAGTATGATTTCTCCTTTTTGATACACCATGATACTGTGGTATATCAGGAGGTAAAAGCTAAGAAACAATGTCATCTATTTTAAGATGATCCAAAAACTCAATACTCAAGTATACTCCACCATGATCAGATTTTAGTATTTTAATACTCTTTCCTATTTATTTCTCTACTTTAGCTCTGAATTCTTTGAACTTTTCAAAAAAGTCAGATGTGTACTTTTGTAAGTACATATAACTATACCATAAAAAACCATCAGTAAAAGTTTTGAAGTATGAGAAACTATCACTAACCATTTCTCTAAATGATCCACACGTACTTGTGTGGATTAATTCAAGAATATCACTAGCTTTTGTCCATTGATCAACAAAGGGCAATTTGGTCATTTTCTTTTAGAGACAAGATTCACAAGTTGGGTAGGTTTCAGAACCCAATAGACCTATAAGTCTATAACTACCCAACTTTATAATCCTTTCTCTCCAATATAACATAATATATATTGCTAGAGAAGTCTTAAATTAATTTAATTTCTAGATCATTTCTTACTAATGGTAGTAGTTATGTTAGTCTCATATGTTTCTTAACCATATAATTCATTCACATTCACGCCATTGCCAATCAATCTCTCTTTTAAATAAATATAACATTTATATTTATTAAAAGAGACAATGTAATCATATTTACACTATTGATTTATAGACAAAAT